>PVJI01021810.1:0-26366 GCA_004026765.1 Micronycteris hirsuta
AATTGCAGCTGATATTCGGGGACGTTTATGGTTCCATATAAATTTTTGAAGTGTTTGTTCTACATCTTCAATGATATGTCCCCTAGAGCTAGGGACATAAAGAAAAGAATAAACAAATGGGACCTTATCAAAATAAAGAGCTTCTGTGGAGCTAAAGAAACTAGTATTAAAATAAAAAGAGAACCAACCGTATGGGAAAGCATATTTGCCAATGATACCTCAGACAAGGGTCTGATCTCCAAAATATATAAAGAACTCATACGACTCCACTCCAGGAAGACAAAAAACCCAATTAAAAAATGGGCAGCCCTGGCTGGTGTAGCTCAGTGGATTGAGCGCTGGCTGGGAACCAAGCGGTCCCAGTTCGATTCCCAGTCAGGGCACATGCCTGGGTTGTGGGCCAGGTCCCCGTGAGGGCCATGTGAGAGGCGACCATACATTGCTGTTTCTCTCCCTCTCTTTCTCCCTCACTTCCCCTCTCTCTAAAAATAAATAAATAAAAAATCTAAAAAAAAAATGGGCAAAAGACATGAACAGACACTTCTCGAAAAAAGACATACAGAGGGCACAGAATCATATGAAAAGATGCTCAACATCATTAGCCATCAGAGAGATGCAAATTAAAACCACAATGAGATACCACCTCACACCAGTCAGAATGGCCATCATCAACAAAGCAACAGATAACTGTTGGAGGGGATGTGGAGACAAGGGAACCCTACTGCACTGTTGGTGGGAATGCAGACTGGTACAGCCACTGTGGAAAACAGTATGGAACTTCCTCAGAAAAATGAAAATGAAACTGCCTTTCAACCCAACAATTCCACTACTGGGATTATATCCTAAGAATCCTGAAAAACCAATTCAAAAGAACCTTTGCACTCCTATGTTCATAGCAGCACAATTCACAATAACTAAGTGCTGGAAACAACCTAAGTGCCCATCTACAAATGAATGGATCAAGAAACTATGGTACATTTACACAATGGAATTCTATGCAGCAGAAAGGAAGAAGGAGCTTATACCCTTTGCAACAGCATGGATGGAACTGGAGAGCATTATGCTAAGTGAAGTAAGCCAGGCGGTGAGGGATAAATACCATATGATCTCACCTTTAACCGGATCATAACCAAGAAAAGTAGAAAGCAAGCAAAACATAACCAGAGATATTGAAATTAAGAACAGTCTAACAATAGACAGGAGAGAGAGGGGAGGGGACAATGGCGAGAAGGGTTTACAGGAATCACTGTAGAGGACACATGGACAGAACTAAGGGGGAGGAGGGAGGCTGGGGGGGGAGGTGAGGCTAGAGGGGAAGGGAGGAGGGGAGGGGAGAAGATGCAAATAACTAACTGAACAAAAAAAAATTAAAAAAGGTCTTAATTGCAGTTGACATTCAATATTATATTAATTTCAGGTGTACAGCATAGTTATCACATATTTATATAGCTTACAAAGTGACGCCCCAGATAAATTTCGTAACCACCTGACACCATACATAGTTATTACAATATTATTGACTGTGTTCCCTATACTGTACTTGAAATCCACTTGGGGATCCTTTTAAAAAGCAAAATCTGCTTCTGGAGGTCAGGGGTGGTACCCAAGATTACGCATTAATTACAAGCTCCCAGGTGATGGTGGTCCTGCTATTTCACCACATTTTGACATCAAGGGCTTGGCCACTTGCCAGCATATTTCAGAAGCTTCTCTTTATAAAATTCACTGCTAGTGTCACTATCCTCATCTCTTCTAATCTCAGAACCAATCCAGACTGAAGTTCATGTACACGTTGCCCCATATTAATTTCTCTTGATGTCTGTAAGTCTACAGAACTCAGTCATTTTTTTATTTGCAGAGCATTGTGAAATTAATGCAACCCTCTGAGATTTCTGTATTTGAGAAGGCTTTTGTGCCCTCCCCAGAATATCATATGCGCACAGGGTTTGACCACATAGATATCATAATTACTCATGACACATCATAATCCTTAAGGGAACCAGGAGGGATTGCTTGAAAACAATAGTCTCAGAATTCTTATCGGAGTTTACACAGCCGACTTAGCCAGAAAGAGGTCAAATATAATCCTTTAACATCCTCGCATTACTTCAAGAATAAGTGTTACATAAATAAATGAATGAGTGTTATCGAGAGATGGCTGTTAAGTCAGTTCTGAGTTCATGTGCATTTATAATGCAGTTTTCATAGAATGTCTTTGGACAAATAGATCTATAGCTATAAACTAAAAGATCTTCAAGGTTTTTAGTGGGTCTTAGAATATAAGTTAAAATACATATATATTTAAAACACTAGCAAGTCACAAAAATCCATGTGCGTATTTAATCAAAAGAAATTCTATGTTGCATTTTTCCCAGTTTTATTCCAATATTTCACTTGGTATTTGCCTCACCATTGTAGATACACTGTGTCGTTATTTTGACCATTTTGTGAATTGACAATGTGTTGGTAGTTTCTAGAAAATAATTCTAATGCACGATGCCCGGCATTCTCCAGTGTTTGAAATGGCGAGTGAAACGAAGCACCCAAACGTGGTTTAACCGTTAGCTAACGAGAAACAGAAAGTGTTCAGGGGAATGCACAGTCAGGATGCACTGAAGAAGATGAAGGTGGCTTTTCATGTGTATGTCCACAGGTTATTTTACTGTCTAACAATAATGTGTTCTTTCCAGATAAGAATTATAACATGGAATCTGTCGCCAGATTTAACTAAAAAGACAATTAGCCTTAGAAAAAGATCCAAAACTTTGGCTTCTTTCAAAGCCTAAAGATCTCAGGTCACTAATTGACCAAGGGAAAGACAAAAGATGTTTAAAAAGCTACCAGGCCAAGTTTTGGACTTTAGTTTAAGGAAACTAGAAAAGAACCCATGAAAATAAGCTCTGTTTTTCTCTCTTTCTCAGGGGTTAGTAGGTCAGATCCTGGTCCTGGAAATATTTCACACTGTCCTACATCAGAAATGAGAGCTGTATAAAGAAAAATAGGGAAACTCACACTATATCGTGTTAAAAGCTTCAGTGTTTGTAAAGATTTATCTAGGGCACTTCAAATGTGTGTGTTTGTATATACATACAATATATTACCTCTGCTGGAGCCTGTGTGTGTGTGTGTGTCCAGGTTCCTGAGAAGAAGCAGGCAATGGCCGAGCAAATGAGAGAGAAGCTGGTGGGGGAGGGGATGTTGCTTATACTCCAGGTTATATTTTGCCAAGAAGTATAATACTTTCAACTTAAATTTGCATTAGACAGGTTAGGCTAGGTTATGCTGCAGAAACCATCTCTTTCCCTTCGCTCTCTCTTCCGCCAGAGGGTCTTAGACAGCACACCATGTTCGGTGGGGGCTGACTGCCTCTCCACAGGTTTCTCACGGAGGCTCCGTGTTGCAGACTTCTGCAAACAATGCATACCGCAGAGGCTGGTGAGGGCAGAGAGGACATGGCAAACCTCTCACCAGCTCTGCATGTTTTAAACTGGAATTTAAAAAAAATCATTTCTACCCACTCTTATTTAGCTGAAGCAGATCACACGGCTCATTTGCCTTCACAGGGCGTTAAGTAAAACCATCCTGTGTGCCAGGAAGTAATGTCTATCACAATGATCTCTGTATTCCTATCTCCTGATTAACGTATTTTTTCCTCCCATATGTCATTTTACTGGTTAGGCCTTTTTAACTGGTCACCGAGACCACTGTTTTAGCCTCATCAGTAGACATTTTCTTCTTGACTGCCATAGTCACAAAATGAGTTTCCCTAAACCAGAGAGGTTCTCACATAACCTCTGCCCCAAATCATTCTGCCCCAGCTGGCCCATGTCCTGATGTGTCATGACACAGAAGGGCTAAATGTGGTTGGGACCACACAGACATGCCACATAGTTGGGAAGCAGACATTGCAAACACCTCTCATCCATTTCTCCCAGGACGACACTAGGGAGAAAGGTCCAGGAACAAGTCCAACCTGGGCACGACCTGAGAGAGCGTAATGATAAAGCAGAATGTGGCGTTCATCCAGGCAGCGGTTGGCACTGCAAGGCCTCACCCAGGAGAGAGATGGACCTCATTTCATTCAGACTGACTGTGGGCATAGGAATTGAGGAGCACTGACTATGCAGAGACTGATGCCGGCAGACAGCAGCAGGAAGCCAAGTCTCAATAGAAAACTGGGCTCTAGGACTAGACTCCAGTCACTTAGCGATGCTGCAGGGTAAGTGTCCATGTTGGATGGAGCACAGGCTATGGAGGGAGGCACTCATGCTTGAGAAGACAGCTAGGACTCAAAGACGCTGGCTTTCAAATCTTGCATTGCTGTTTCAAATGAAATATTCAGAACTATATATATATATAAGATACTTACACATTACACATCTAATGTATAATATATATTATTAAATGACAGCAGAGCTATTCTGGTTGAAATCATCCAGGTCTCCACCTCTTTTCCCTGTGGAGTAGCAACCCCAAACTACTTTCTTAATGTCTCTAAGGTTCCACTGAGAAGCATATCAAGTCTTAGTTTCAAGGAACATGGCCCACGTACAGGTGCCAAAGCTAGGGTGGGCGGGGAAGGCGGGGAGAGGCAGAAGGTCAGAGGGTTGCTAGCAGTAAGAGGGTGGTACTGAGACCCCTGCATGGCGAACCAGATCAGTCTGTTTAGTCCCATCTGTCTGCTGCAGGTTGATCTTAGGTCTAGGAGCAGAGCGGGCCTCCAGAGAGGTGCTGAGGGTCTGTGAATGTGTCTTCCTCTTTCTGTGCAAGGAGTGTCCCTGTTCTAATGAAAGACATTTGTTCTTTGGATCCCAGACCCTCACATGTTTTCAGAAACTTTGCTCCTGAAGTTCTCCCTCTCTCACATCATCAACATTTTTCTTGACAGAGGACTATTTTCTGCAGTACAAACACAAGTTCTAGACCAGAAGTTCTCAAAGTGTGCTCCCTGGATCAACAGTCTTGGTACTACCTGGGAACTTGTTAGAAATGCAAATTCTCGCATTCTACCCCAGCCCTGGTCAATCTCTGAGGCCCAGCAATTTTTTTTTTTAATGAGCCCACCAGGTAATTCTGATTAAGGCAGAATCTGAGAACTACTGCTTTAATATAACCCACTTAAAACACAAAAAAACAGAAACTTGACCTTGTCTCCCCAGTCTTGTATAACCACTGCCCACTTCTGCATTCTCATCCATGAGAAACCTCCTCAAGCAGGCTGTCCACACTTGTCCTGACCTGCCACACAGCGGTATGCGTATGATTGATTGTAGATTTATGAGAATTCTTTGCATTCAAGGGCAATGGGAATGACTAAAATTTCATTTTTGCTACAAACATTTTTAATGTGTGGCTTCATCAGCCCAAATGATCTTTATGTTTTGGAAGTTAAGCCTCATAAAAAGGAATCCAAACATAGCGGCCACACTGCTTCTTTGCCAAACCGATAAGTAAACAAAATATCCAAACGAAGCGTTTCACTACTTCAGCTTAAATGAGAGAGAACCTCCACAAAGTTAAAGCAGAAAATGGATATTTTCACCAATGCTATCTTAACGGAAGCAGTTATTTCTTAAGGAAAATAAAATTAATATAATTCTGGCTTAATTTAGTTTTATCAAGTCATCGTAGTTAATTCTATGTCAATAAAAAAAAAAGAAACTCAAGCTGTGCAAATCATTTTACACTCTCCGTGAATTTCTGGAGGAAATACTGAAAACATTTAAATTGCACCCCAGGAACTGTGACTACATTTAATCTTACCAAAAAAAAAAAGTGTCATCTGAGTTTCTTTGAGAATAAAAAAGATCCAAACAACACGAGCCACATCATAAATCAGTGTTTGGGTCACCCTGGGTTACCAGCTGAAGAACTTCGCTCCCCGGCAGAAACACAAACTCTGCCTAACACATTGCTCTTCACATCAACACCAAATCCCACAATGCGGGGCTGTGACAAGCACGCTGCCCCTTAGTTTTTTTTTTTTTTTTTTTAATTACTTTATTGTTGTTCATTTACAGTTGTCTGCATTTTCCCCCCACCACATCCCCCAACCCCAGCCAAACCCACCTCCCCCCTTGCTTCCACCCTCTCCCTTGGTTTTGTCCTTGTGTCCTTTATAGCAGTTCCTGAAAACCCTTCCCCTCATTGTCCCCTCCCCGCTCCCCTCTGGTTACTGTCGGATTGTTCTTAATTTCAGTGGCTCTGGTTATATTTTGCTTGCTTTTTTTTTTTGCTGATTATGTTCTTATAAAAATCCCTTTAAGATTTCATACAATAAAGGCTGGGTGATGATGAACTCCTTGAATTTGACCATATGCCCCTCAGTTTTAAAATGAGTATGCACACTGTTACAGGGTGCAGCCAAGAAACGGGCCCAAACAAGGATTTGTAGTAGGGTCCAGAACTCAAGGTATCCAGGAAATATTAGAAATATGTATATAGAATGTTCTCACCCCCACAGGTCTGAACTGGGTGGGGGATGGGACTCATAGAGCATGGCCACTCAGAGCTGTTGGGTATGGGAGCAGCTTTGCAGCCAGCCTCTGCCATGGTCATTTAACATATCTATAACCTTTAACTGGTTCCATAGATATGTTAAATAGCTGTGGCCCTGCTTTGAGCCAGGGGGATGGAGATTTCCACCCAGGATGTGGCCGAGGGGCAACTCCCCCTAGACACAGCGCCTGCATGAAAACTTGGTTAGCTCTGGGCCATGGAGGGTCACCCCTGCCCACAGCTAACATGGCAGCCCAGAAAAGCTGGAGGAATATGAAGGTCTGGCAGGTGTAGCCGATTGAAGGAGGAGTCGGAAATGGGGCTGCAAGAGGAAGGTTGGCACGGGGGATTTAAACCCAGGGCTCAGCAGCCATATCTCACTCTTGGACCATGCGGCTGAGGAGTGGGGACCCCTCAGCCTGAGAGACAGAGGCAGGACCACGCAGCTTTTGGTGAGAGGGGAGAACCTCGCAGCTTTGGGTGGCTCCCTTTGCCACGCGGCCTAGGAAGCAGGAGAGACTTTGCCTGGAAGGAAAGGGGTGAAAGAATTCTTGCTGGTGGGCCATGAGAAGGTGCTGCATGGTTTTGGAGTAACATACTTTTGGATTAACTGGAGATTGCGGTGGCAACACAGCGGATGGTGTTGGAACCGAGAGGCTGCCTGAATCATGGACTTCTACTTCTTTCCCTGAGATACGGTACCCTGGACTGGGCAGGGGGGGGAAGGAAGGACTGTGGGTATTCTAGAGAACTCTAGTATTTTAAAGAAGGCCTTAAGTCCTTATTCCAAACTTGTATAACTTGTAAATAAATAATTTTTTTTCTTTCAAAAGTCTCTGGTATTGAGAGAGGTCTTTCCATTGGCGGCGTGCATAACGGACCTGTGGAGCGGTGTCGGGTATCGTTGGATGCCCCGGCACCCTTTGCTCTGTAACAACACTTTTTTATGAATGAAGAAGATTTGCTTCCTGGTGGGATGGAAGCACAGAAGTTACTGTGCACAACTCAAAGTGTTAATTTTGATCTCCAGAGCAATGTTACCTGGTCTTAGAGTTGAAGACCTTCACGGTGAGCTTCTCCCTGTCGTTACATAGTAGCCATTTCCAGAAGCTGTGAAAGAGAACAAGTAAACCAGTTAAGGGATCTGCATACAGCTCAACTTCATCTCTTACAGTAATCTCTAAAAAGAAGAAAAAGCAATGAATGATTATGCACTACATGCTTTAAGAAGCTAAAATGAAAGCCAGTCATTTGCTTTACGAATGGTGTTAAACTGATTTAAATTTATTCTGGAGGAGCTCGTGTGGCATGAGATTTAAAGGCTGTTTACTGTACCCTTGGGAGCCCAGTTTCCACCCTCCCCCCCCCCCTTATTTTGAGAAGAAACAAAATTGACCTAAGTCTTTCCAAGAGAGATACCTTCCTTGTTTTCTCGAAGATGAAAAATAGAATTGGTATAAAACATCATTTTTGTCAGCCGATGGGACTGGAACCTTGGCAGAAAAGTCTGTGTGAGTGCATGTGTGTGTTCCCGAGCATAGAACAAGCCTGAGGATTCATAAACATGGCTGACACTTCAGAAACAGGTGTCACCTGACTATGGACAAGAAAAAATCCTTCAAATATTACTTCCCTGCGGTGTCTGTGTGTGGCACTTGTTCCTACAGCTTCAGAGGTCTTGTCATCTGATAACATCTATTTTAAAGTAGTTTCCTCCAAAAGTGCATGATTTATTTACTTATTAAGGGTTACACAATACTTTTTGACATTAATTTTGCATTTTGAGTTCATTTTCTATTCATTTGTTGCATTTGTTAGGCATTTGTTAAGGAACTGCTATACCTAACAAAGTTAATATCTGATTTTTTAAATACTACCCACCCCTCCCTATATTTCAACATCATTTTCATTAATAAAGATGAAGTAAACAAATATACATACTTGACTGAATTTTACATCTACTAAGCAAAAATATACCTTGCGGCTTAAATTCTGCTTTACTTTTAAAACCTTAAGCATAAATAGAAACTCTAAGTGCTCATAGGGAATAATAAAACTGAAGTTCCATTCCTTTGTCTTCATAATCACTATGTTATTATTGTTCATTTCAAATCTCAAGTTTAAATAAAGAAATCTTAGTGGGAGAAATGCACTGTACCTGAAGTGTGTTTGGATGATTCCTAACTGCTGTGAATTTACCCTTAAAATGAACACACATAGGTGAGTCCACTCACGTTGGAAGCTCTCTGAGATTTCTCCTAATTAACTTCCACGTCAAATGCAAGGCTTACCTAAAGATAATTTAAAACTGTACTAATTTGAAGTATGCATATATGTATATTTATGTTATATAAATGTAATTACTACATAATTGTGCATATGCTTTTATACAAACATCGATCCATCTATGTATCTATCATCTAGCTGCTTAAATCTCAACAGTAATTGTAGCAAATTTTTAGATTATTTTTATTTTCAGTTGTCTTCAGTTGTCTTGAGTTGAACAATTTATTTCCTCCAGCATTCTGGGTTTTAAAGATATTCAAAGTCTTGGAATTTATCAGATCTAAGAATTCCAGAGAGTAATGGATTATTTTCAATATTCTCAGTAGAATCAATAGACAGTTATAATATTGCGGCAGATTTTTAAACTTTATACAAAGGAAAGATTTCGGTTGGATGGAATATTTGCTGACATTTTAAAACTAGCTGGAGTGTGGTGATAATAAAAATAGCATTTTTCTTCTTTATCATGGCAAAATATGCATAAGAAAATTTACTACCTTTACCATTTTAAGATTATAGCTCAGCGGCACTAAGTTCATCTGCTTCTGTTCTTCCGGGTTTGGCACTCGAGGTGTCTCAGGTAAGTGGAACCGTACAGAATTGTCATTCTGTGTCTGGCTATTTCACTCAGCATAGTGTCTTCAAGTTTCATCCATGTTATATACGTATGTATCAGCATTTTATTTCTTTGTAAGGCTAAGTAATATTCTATTATATGTATATACCACAACTTGTTTATTCATTCATCCATTGATGAACGTTTGGATTGTTTGTACCTTTGGCTGTTGGGAAAAAAAATGCTAAGAATATTGTTGTAGAATCCGTAAAGCAGACCCATTTTTAGTTGGCTTTGCTACCTTTAAATCTCCACATGTCTCTTTCTCATCATCCTCACTGGCCCGGCACCCCACACGTAGCATCGCACTGTGCAGGGGAAATAGTCTGCTGTGGTAGGCAGGGGACAGGAAGTCTTGCATCGACTCTATTGCTGTGTGTTCAAGGATGTGACAGCTGCGCCTCTGTTTTCTTACCACTGGAATGAGGTTGCCTGATAAAATCTTATCCATTCCAGCTTACGCCTCCATGAGTGCAGGCAGCACCAGCAGAACATTGTTCTGTTTATCAAGTACTTTTTCCTTTAAGCATCCCTTAATCTTTACTATAATGCCATGAGGTAGGTTATATGGTCATTCCCATCCTATAAGGACAGCGATCCTTTTTCCATTTTTGTTTATTAATGCTTCCTAAGACTAGAACACTGTCTGGCTCTTAGAAGGCTCATAATACATGTTTGTTAAATGAATGTATTTCTCAGTTTTGAGAAGCTGAATTACTTGCCTTCAATCCTCTACCTTGTTCTGGAACCTAGTCTTCCAATTCCAATTTCCATACAATTTTAACACCCCACTTTGACATACTGTACTTCCAGTTCTAGGATCAAACTTTTATTAGTGACGTGCCTTGCTGAGGACTTTCATATTCATTATTTCATTCACCTTTACAATCTCACCTGAATTACATAAAATCGTTCCAGTTTTATGGATGAGGAAATTGAGCCCAGAGAGTTGAAGTGACCTGTTGAAATCGATAAAGGACAGAATTGGGATTTCGACCTCAGCCTTCCAACTCCAGAGGGGGTTCCTGTAAATAAATAATCAGAATTAGCAGACTCTGCTACATGAATACAATAAGTTTCAACTTAGCCACAGATGAATTGCAGGGTAACTGTAGCAAAGTTATGGAAACAAAGAAGTAAGCCAGATTTGGGCAGGAAATGAATCTACCTGTGGAGAGGGGGCTTCTGGGGAAATAGAGAGGAGACTGGAGCTGCCCCCGAAGTACAGGGCTGGTACAGTCGGTATTTAGAGAAGGAGGTCAGGGTGAGAGGACTTTTTTCTTTCTTTTAGAGCAGATTTGCAGTTGCTGTTCAGTTTTGCTATCTGTTACTCAGATTACAGAATAAAGCATCCAATTCTAGACATTTGTGAAGACAGTCTCTGGCAAGCTGATTCATACTAGCCAAATCATAAGAGAATGACTCACAAATCAGCGTTATTTTACAATAGGAAACTCGCTTCACTTGAGACCCAGGAGGACCTGGTAGGTGATGAGTCCAGTGGGTTGTGGTAAAGGTGTTGGCAAGTATCAATGCCAGGAGTTACTTTTGCTCAGGAGATAAAGTAAAGCAAAGGATTTCTTCTCACACATTACATCTCGTCCAAGAAAGGTGATGTTTTTTTCCTGCTAAAGTAAGCTGATGAAATGCTGTTCTAAACTCTGATCTATTAAAGACCTAGAGTGAGTCATTAAAAAAATACCTCCTATAGCAGCTACAGGAAGACACTCATTCTTACCCTCCATTATCCTTTTAAATACCAGGATGACATTCTCATTGGAACATATTTTCTCACATTACAATCTTGAAGTTTATAGTTGCAAAGTCACTTTAGATATTGGGTTGGGAGTCAAGGGGCCCATGTTTAAATATCAGTTTTGTCAATGATTAGAGAGTAGACTTGAGCAAGACACTTCCGTAGATACGCCTAAATATCCTCACCTCTATACAGAAGTGTTGGAGTAGAGGATAATACGTATTCTATTCTGCTCCAATGGACTATAATATATTTAAAACTGTTAATCGTACATATTTAAAGTATGTTTCCCATAGTGGATATATGTTGTTTGTTCACTGCTCAATGTCTATTCATCCTGTTTCATGGCTTAGTTAGAAGAGGAGGTGAGACTCAGGAGAGTTCCTTATGTAGATTTTGAATGTCTTTGTTGTGGACTGAATTTTTGCATCACCCATTCCCCAGGTTCATATGTTGAAATCCTAACCTCCCATTATGAGGGGACTAGGAGGTGAGGCCTTTGGGAGGTGATTAGGTCATGAGGATGGAACCATCATCAACGGGATTAGTGCCCTTATTAAAAGAGACACCCAGAGAGCACTCTTGCCCATTCTAGCATTTCAGAACACAGGGAGAAGATAGTCACCCATGCACTAGGATGTGGGCCCTCACCAGACACAGAATCTGCTGCCTTGACCTTGGACTTCCCAGCTCTAGAACTGTGAGAAATGATGTTTAGGCCACTCTGTCTATGGTATCTTTGTTACAGCTGCTCAGACCAAGAGTCCTCTTTTTTTCAACCCAATCACTCTTCCCTGCTTTTTGACTCTTCTTTGTGTTTCAAGTCAGGAAGCCTTTCTGAGATCCTGACTGGCATTTACCTTTCACAGTCCTTAGTGCTCATAGACAGTGCAGAGGCTGCCCAGCCTGCCCACACTGGAGGACATCTCTCCTTGGTTATTTTTCTCCTCCTGTTCATTGTCCTTGTTAGTTATAGACTTTAGAATGTCTTCACTGTCATTTTTAATGGGGTTTCAAGAAGTAACAGAGGTAAACACATGTATTCAATTTGCCAGGTTTAACCAGAGAAATCACCTCTGTAATATTTGATTAAAGAAATGAAATGGAAAATGTCGGGGAAAATTATTTTGGCAGCTCTGTGTGAATAATGGAGTGGAATAGGTCAGAAACCGGTGACGGGGAATCAAAGAAGGCAGTTTCTGTAAGTATAATGTAAGGAGATGAAATAAGGGCTTCCTGATGAGAACAGCTTGAATCAGAAAGTTATATTAGGAAGAATAAAGTAGAGTTTAATAATTTTTGAGGTGCTGAATAACCACGGTCAAAGGGGAGGGAAATTGAAGTAAACCGTGATTCGGGCTGGGTGAGCGCTGCTGATTGGAGTCAGGAGACTGTGCTAGTGATAAAATGAAGCCAAGCTCATGGGACTTGTTGAAAAGTTTAACTTGGAAAGGAAAATGCACTCAGGCAGGTGTAAAGGCCTAGAAATTCAGAGAAGGATTTTGCTTTTATTTTTGGGTGGTTGACCTCTGAACTGAGCATGAAACCTGTAAAGAGAGAGCCATTCTCTCCCACTTACCAAAATCAGTTTGGTGGGAGGTCTCCTGGGGAGGCTGCTCAGAGCTCTTCCCAAAGCACGTACTTTGGTGCCGCAAGGGCGGGTTTGCCTACAGGATGCTTTCCAACGTCCACGGTTGTGTCCCAATAAGGACCTCGGCACAAAGCTGTTGTAAACAGTTGGGGCCCTCTCACGTCTTTCTGCCGGGTCACTTTTGGGTTTGTCACAATTAGTCCCTGTGTTAAAATGAGCAGAGCTACCTAACTAGGTGCTTATAACAACTAGTTTACACATTACCTAACATATTTTCTTGCACATGAGCTCTATTCCTCTATGCATATTTTTGAGGGAACCCTTATTGGTTGTCCTTAATTCTTAATGAACCCAAATTCAGTAACTGTGCAGGAGGATGTAGCATCGGCTAACTCCTCCCCCCACAAACGGATTCCATGGTTAGGAGCTCCAGCTGAGTCCCAGGTGCCCCCTCTCACCTTCTGAGGAGTTGGCTGATGGCTCTCACAATCCCCACTAGGCTTGTGTGATTGAGGATCTATACACATTTGACACTTTCTGTGTTTAGATGTCATTCATATCTCAGGTCTTGCTTTGTCATTTTCAAAAGCACTTGAAAAGTTTTTCATACAATTATAGCATTTTCAATATGGTTATAGTTACATTCCAGCTACTTCCGGCTTCTGGGATTAATGTGTTTCCTGATGTCTGTGAAAGGATATCTTTCTCTTGACATCCACGTATATAATTTGAGCGGTGCATTCTATTTTCCTGTGTCTCGCATGTTTCAGTGAGAGCGAGGTGTATTTGGTAGCGTCGTTCTTATTATTTTAGGATTCTTCACACTGCAGAATCCTGCTTTGTCAGCTGCCACTATGTAGATATTCACAAGGGCAATGTATAAGCAGGGTCAGAAAATCGGCATAAAAATTAAGATATTCTGACTTCTGAGATGACATTTGGGGAAACTCGATGCATACAAATAAGAAGTTATATATTGTGTTACTTCTTTTAAGAATAAAGAAATACTATTAACTTTGGAGAGAAATAATGAGTTCCAAGTACAGACTAGCAAAAGGTGTTTATGCTGCTAATGGGAAAAACATCTACCATTTGTGCTGAAGTGTTTGGGAAGAAGGACAGAAATGAAAGCACATTTCAGCCGAGGAACTGATTAGGGACAATACATAAATAAAACACAAGAAAATGTGTATTGTTGTTGGAATGAAATAGAGTATTAATACACATAGGAACCAAGGAAGTAGCTGAGTCAGTGTACAATGGAATGGGGTGAAATAGCTTATTGATTCATATACTGTTATTCTTTTTTTCCTAGACTTTTTAAGAAGTGAATTTTTTATTGATGGGTAGTCACAGCTGGGGGAATATTGAACTTTAGACTGTTTACATAAGGGATAGAAAGAAGAGGTATTAATATATTAATCTTCTGAGTTTGAGGCAAGACTATATATGGTATAGTTGGGAGCAAATTAAGAGACCTCTAGAACATATTTCATGCATATATAATTAAAGAATTTCAAAGTCAGGTTAAATGACCAACCCTCAGGGATTCATCATTTTCCAAGTTTTCTATCTGTGAAGAAGTCTTCAATTATGTATTTCAGAATGGACATGATATGTTGAGAAATGATGCCTATGAAACAAAAAAAATGTTATAAAGTAATAATTCATTTCTCTCCTCTGTGTTAAGCCCACTGCTACATAAAATAGCATTCAGAGGTTCTAATGACCACAGGAAAACTGAGTAACTGCCTGAGGTTAGATTATATTGTGTGGCAGTTGTAGTCAGTCTCTCCATCTTTCGCTTGGGAAAAAAAATTAAGTTTTCATTAAGTTCTCTTAAATATTAAAAATAAATTCTTAGACCCCTCAGCTTCCCTTTAGAACCATCTGGATATCTGAGCAGCCAGGCTTGGGTTCCTAGTCTTTTCACGTTGCACTGGATGGAGAAGGTGCTTTGAAAATGACTTGGAATTTAAAGATGAAAATGAAGAAACTGTTCTTCTGCACTTCCGCTCAGAAGTAGAGTTTTAAGTTTTTCAAACAGAAGATTGGAAGAAATTTTAGTTGTTGGCCGTCTTGTTACTAATACGTAGTAGGTTTTGTTTTCCTCTTAAGCTGATTTCAAGAGTGCGTCTACTCCGACGAGGTGTTTTGGAGCCCCTTGTTCTCCCTGAGACATGCATTTCTATAAAGTACCCTGTCATTTAAACTAGAAGCACCAAAGAAAAGAGGTGGAGAAATATTACTTTTGGCTGATAATAAAAGGCCTCTGTTGGATACATATCGAGTTGAGAAAAGTTATAGGGAACCTAGTGGATCAAAGAAGAGAGACACATAGAGAAATCGAGATAAAGGAACTATCAAATGCAATTTTAAAGAAAATCAGATTTCATATAAAAGTAAATATCCAGAAAGGATGTGACTAAAAAAAGACTTTCTGCTATAAGTAGATCCCTGGAATATCTTATTCTAGTCTCGCCATGACACTGTGAGTATACAGGTGTGTAAGTCTGTGTGTGCTTAAAGTTGTAAAATAAATGGCTTAATTATATCCAAAGAAAACAAAATAGTAATAATATCCTTCAAAGTGAAAAATCATTGAAACTAGCAAATGGATAAAATAAATATGCAAAAATTAGGCTTAATATAAGAATTCCGAAAGAAAACTCAAAACATAATTGATTACATATCAAGAATGTAGAATGTCATGGTTCTTTTAAACTTTAGTAGTTAGTGTGAGCCAGTTAACACAATTGCTTCTAACTTCCTCTTTCTAAAAATCAAGATATACTGGACGTATAACATTGTTATTTTCATGTGTATGACGTCAGGATTTGCTACTGGTATACTTTGGGAAATGATTATCACAATCAGTTAACATCTGTCACCATGCATAGTTACAAAACATTTTTTTCTTGTGATGATAGCTTTTAAGATCTATTCTCTTAGCAACTTTCAAGTATGTAATACACTATTAACCATAGTTACCATGTTGTATGTTATGTTCCCGTGACCTATTTATTTTATAATTGGGAGTTTGCATATTTTGACTTCCTTTTCCCATTGCCCTCACCCTCCGCCCCTCACCTCTGGCAGCTATTAGCCAGTTCTCTGGATCTGTGAGCCTGGCATATTTTTTGTTTGCTTGGGTTTTAGATTCCACAGCATTTGTCTCCCTCTGTCTGACTCATTTTACTTAGCATAATGCCCTCAAGGTCCATCTGTGTTGTAATAAATGGCAAGATTTCATTCTCTTTATGTAGTTGAATCTCATACATATATTCTTTATCTGTTCATCTGTCCATGAACACTTCGGTTGTTTCTGTTTCTTTCCTGTTGTAAATAGTGCTGCAGTGAACACGGGGTGCAGATACCTTTTAGAACGAGTGTTTTCATTTTCTTCAGATAAATACCCAGAAGTGAAAATCATTGGATCATACGGTAGTTCTGTGTTTAACTTTTTAAAAAATATTTTATTTATTTATTTTTAGAGAGAGAAGAAGGGAGAGAGAAAGAGAGGGAGAGGAAACAGCAATGTATGGTTGCCTCTCACATGGCCCTCACTGGGGACCTGGCCTGCAACCCAGGCATGTTCCCTGACTGGGAATTGAACCGGTACCCCTTGGTTCCCAGCCCGCGCTCAATCCACTGAGCTACACCAGGCAGGGCCCGTGTTTGACTTTTTGAGGAACCTCCACACTGTTTTCATATTGAATGTACTGATTTACTTTGCCACCAACAGTGTACAAGGAACAAGTTCCTGTGCTGACACTAAGGCTGCAGGTTTCATTTCCTCCCCGGGACAGATAGCTACAACATGATGGGCTACTTCGTGAACAGTTTTGTATCATGGCTCCAAACCATAGCCAGGAGTGAGCTCTGAATAACCAACATGTAACTATCCTTTGCACAAGCAACCTAGAATATCTGCCCTGCTGGTGTATCTTAACACCACCATTGAACGTGCAGTGTAGAAAATGACCCTGCCATAAAGTGAAGAGCATAAGTTCCTGTCTTTAGATAGTGAGGCAGATAAAATTGCATTGCAGTCTGTATATTGTTTTGTCAGGAAATTCTGTTCCACAGAGCATATATAACTTAAAGCAGAAGTAGACGGTGCTATCCCTCCATCAGACCCTGTTCTGTAAGTGGTGCTGCTTGCTTATGCTTGCTTATCTGATTAGTCTATTTCTACTTGTCAATTGGAGTCCAAATTATCCCCCTGTCTCTCTCTGTAGCTCTCAGCAACTCATGGTTTTATAATGAGTCACTTCACTAAGGATCAAGGGCTATAGAAACTTCCTGTACGTTCTGTGTAAATATGGACCAAGATGTTTTTTATCTGTACCAAGGAATCGTCAGTCTCTGAAAAGTCTAGTGTGAAATACAGAGTCCTCCCCAATGGCATCTTTACTGGTTCAGCTACTGTGGAGATATATATTGGTACAATTTAAGATTTTGCCTTCACCATGCTTTCAAAATGCCTGCTGCAGTTGCTAATGTCTTTACAAAGATCCTCACTATTTGTGTGGCTTCTTAGTCCTTCAACCCTCTCTATTCCTGACAATATGTGTATTGCAATTCTCTGGTTTGAGGTAGGGAATAGTTTTGGAAAGCTTGGATTTAATGTAAGAAAAAAACTCTCAGATTAAACCAGATGAGAGACCCGATACATCCCGTCAATTGCTTGCCCATCCTCTTTCCTGAAGGGAGTCCTGGGCCTGCGTTCTCAGCTAGGAGTTCCCGGTACCTTAGTTAACATTCCAACCTGGTGGCCTCCAGGCCTGTCGGGGCCATTCATTCAGCTGCCTTTGTCTTTTCAGCAGCAAGGGTGGCTCAGAGTCTTGTGAAGAAGCCTCTTTATTTCTGGAAAAAAAAAAAAAAAAAAAGGAAAGGGACAGAGGTAGAAAAATAACCATCTCTATTGTTTGTAGCATTATTGCTTACATGTTTTACTTCTTGTGGTTCTCTTCACAGTCCTATGAACAAAAGAGACAAAATAAAAATAAGCATTATTTATTGGTAAAGGAACTAAGGCCCAGAGACTTGCCTAAATTACTAGGAATGAAGGCAAGAATGTTAGAGTCACTTTCTCCTTTCACTCTATCCCTATAAATCATATTTCCAGACATTGCTTTCCCGGGAAACTTTTTCTGTGACTTTAAAAAGAACATCTGCCAGCACCACGGATGGGAAAGTGTAATTACTTTAAGAGGGGAGAGGAGAAGCAGCCACTGCCCATAATCTCCTATAAGGGGTCATGCAGGGCTGCCAAGGTGAGGGCTGCAATTACACCTCTGCAGGAATTGTAACATTTCCAAGTGTTAATTACCTCAGTATTCCTGAGGCCCTGAGTTACTGCTTCACACAACTGATGCTTGAGAGTGTGGAAAATAACGCTGCCAAAACTTTAAGAGCATAGGATCCTATCTTTGGGCAGTGATACAAATAAAACCCCAGAGCAATTTGTACATTATTTAAGCTGCTAAGAAATTACTGTTTACATAGTATAATTTTCTGTTTGTCTATTAGCAGCAGCAGAAAAATATCTATGATAATTTCTTCCACTCCCAACGGGAATGTGGTTTGAGTGAAAATAGGAGGGGCATGGAAAGGCGGTCTATGTATAAGCAACTACACTAAATAAATGCCTAGTAACAGTAATAAGTAAGACCTAGACCATATACAATGACAAAATATCTCAGACTTAGTATGCACTTGGATGTGTCCCAGCATTTTAAATTTAAAATATTTCTGACTCTGTACTTGGCCTTCCATTCTGTGCTATCCCGCCAGTTGAGACGTAAAAGCAGGGCCCTTCGATGAGACCCGGTGCAGCAGAGTGAAGCTTCAGAGGGCCCGGGGACAGATCACATAGAACAGAGATTTTCAACCTTTGTCATTTCATGGCTCACATCAACTAATTACTAAAAGTCTATGGCACACCAAAACTATATATATATTTTTTAGCCTGCCAATCTAAAAAAAAAAAAAAAAAAAAACTAGGTATAATATTGATTCTTTCACACTGGAAGGCTTTGTTGTCATTTTTTTATCTGACAAGCTAAAAGAAAACAGGTCAGCGCCCCTGACTAAATAGTCAGGCACGGCACATTTTAAAAATTCCAGTGGCACACCGGTTGGTTGAAAATCGCTGATAAGAGTGTAAGGATACAGCCAGAAGGCTGTTGTCCATGAACCAGAAACAGGCCTTCACCAGATGCTGAATCCGCTGGTGCCCTAATTGTGTGCTTCCCAGACTCCAAAATTATGAGAAATGAATTTCTGCTCTTTATCAGCCACCCAGTCTTTGGTCGTTTGTTTAAGTAGCCCAAATGGACTAATATGATGGGCTGAAGGCTCATCTCAACCACATGAGCTTAGTATCCAAATAAGAAAAAAATGTCACTAAAATTATGATAAATGCACACTCAAGAGAAGGTGCAATGTTAAAATAATATATTGACCATACTTAGACATCAGCCATACTAATTATTTTCCATTTGTGGTGTTACAATTCTCATCTAACTCCTCCTCTCTTACCTGCCATGTTCAGTGATAGTTAAATGAAGAGGACATTTCGCAGGATGCAAAATGGACTCCAGGCAATTACACCAGGTGCGCACACATTGTCAGCAGGGTTATTAGCATTAGCAGAGTGAGTGCAACATTTAAATCGAATTGATTTTTTTGAAATCCTGAGTTATTCATTGGAAAATTGGAAAGGAAGATAACCAAAATGTTTATCTTTTATTGAGGTAGATAGTATGATTCTTTCCTTAGAATGGTTTGTTTGAAGATAACAACCCCATCGTGACTTAGAAGCTATCTATGAGTTAGACAAACAGGTGGTATCATCTGTATTATTGTTATCTTAGTAAAAGTAATTATTTGTTTGGCATGAGTGCTTTTTCTCCTGTTACTGCTTTGCTTACACTTATATAACACTTAATGCTTTTCAAAATACTTCCTCTATGGTATTTTATCTGATCCGAAGGGATGTTTTGCAGCTGTCAAAAGAACAGCAACAGCAAGAAAACCTTTTATAATAAAAAGAAAAATAAATAGAGCACTGTGGAAATTAAAGCATCCCTAAATGTAGCTGAAATTATCGAGGAATAAGGAATATAAGTGCTCTGGTTCAGTTCTGTGATAAATTTATAAGTAACACTGTTGTAGGCACTGATTAAATAGTTTTAAGCCATTTCATCATCAAAACAATCATAAATTTTAAATCATTTTGCAATCAAAACAACCCTAGGGAATATGCATTCTTTTATGGATGAAGAACGCGAAGCACAGAGACATTAAGGAACCTGCTCAAGTTGCATACCTGGCAAGCTAGAATTCAAACTCAGGGAATCTGCCACCAGAGGCTGCGTTGTTATGCATAGTTTAGCAACAGAATGTGGTTTGGAGTAGAGGAAAAATCCTTCCTTTGAAAAGTCAACTTGAATACTGAAAATATACTTGTTCTCATCTAACTTTAATCTTTCCTTCCCGTCTTCTCTGAGCAGTACTGTTTAATGTTAATGAGCCTATATTTTATTCAACCTCATCCAGTCATTTGGGTGTAATTAATCTGTGTTTTACATATCCAGCCACTCTTTTAATGAATAAACTTTGAGCAAAGCATGCTTCCGCCACTAGGTATTTGCCTCTCCTTGTAGAGGCAAATGAACAGCATGTACTGGGTTTCCGATTTGCTGTCCTTGTTATTGAATTCGGTAGTAAAGGGAAACGGGGATATTGTCAATCAGAGTGTAACCATTCATTTAAGCAATGGGAACTCTAACACATACAGATGCCTAAATCTGTCAATGCGGGACAAACACAGCCTGCAACACACAGGCACTAGTCACTCCATGACGTGGTCAAGGTGTGCAAGCAGAAAACTGTCCGTAAGCCGCATTCCTTCTTTCGGGAATGACCGGTGTGAGTAGTAAATATAAAAACAGAATGCAGTTGCTTTCCCCACCTCCATGAATTTTGCTCCCCTTGTTTCTTTTACCATCCTCCAGGATTTGGAGTGTCCTTCAGTTTTGTCTCTCAACATATCTGGTCTTAGTCCCCCCAGAGTCTGCAAGTCCCTGGGATAGTCTTTAAACCCTTGACGATCTTTAAAGGAGATGGACGTAGGAGGAATGCACTGATTCAGAGTACAGAACCTAAAAAACTTGAGGCACAGGGTTGTCTAAGGTTCCCCTATGACCTATGGGGCAAACCTTTGACTAAGCCTTTAGGGAAATTTACACAGTGTCAGCAAATTTCTCATATGTGTTTCAGTGCCTCCAACCCCTTTGGCGATACACTGCGTATCGGGGCAAACATATCACAGTGCTCTAGATGTTAACTGTTTGCACGATACATGTGTGGGCTGTGTGTGGGTACACACTCAGCTTTGCCTCCAACTCTCCTCCTTCAGCCTGCTCTTGGGGACAGCTGGGGAAGGGTTGTAGGGGAAGCGCTGAGAGAGGGGAGAGGCGGATCTGCCATGATGCAGATTTTTACACTCTTGTGACCTTTGCACATTACCTGTGAAGGAGTGCAACGTGTTAGAAAGAAAATGGCAAAAGCTCTGGAGTCAGACAGCCAAGAGCTTCAGCCACAGCTCAGCCATTTGTTCTTTGTCATTGGGCCAGCTTTTCTTCCTGTTCGTCTCAGTTTACTCTTTCATGACATGGAAATGGCACCATCTAACCTGCTATACTGTTGTGGGGATGTAATCAGATTGTGTGTGTAAAAGGCCTAGGGAGTGTAAACACATATGAGAAATTTTAAACTATACCTTTAAACCAAACATACTAAACAGAAGTTTTACCAAATTGATTGCTTTGACAGGATTAACTTTATAATTAAGTAACAAGACTGAAATGTATAGATTTTTGACCAAATATAACTAATTCATCTGACCAAAGATTTCAATTGTATATTTGACTGGTGGCGATTTCTCTGGTTCCTTACTGTTTCGGCCTTAATAGAGTGCAGATATCCTGATAGTCACCCAGCTACAGCGATGCGTCCTGGGCAGTCCGTGAGTCAGTGTCAATAACCAAAGGCAGGGTAGACTCCGTTCCTCCCCATCTTTCATCCCTTCCAAAACAAACCAGGAAAGGAGGATTGGAAAAAGTGATAGAATGAAATGATTAGTGAAAGAGGATGTGTGGGCTTTTCTCCCCCAGGATTATTTGGAAATATAAACTGCAGTTCTCCTTTGCAGCATGCATGTATTTTTTAATTATAAAATAAATACAGACACATTTGAAACACTCAGAGTAACTAGTTTATGAGTAATTCAAAAGGATCAAACAGGATAGTGTATGTGTTACATGGAATTCACTGCGCATGGAATGATTTCACTTAGTGTCAGCCCATTAAGAAACATCTGCCATTGCAACTGCCACCAGGCTAAATTATGTTTGTGCCTTAGAGGACATCTTCAGTGTAGATAAATTGCATATGTTAAGAAATTTTTATGGATTAACTTAAAATGTGTTATTTTCTTTGATTCTGTTGGAAATACACTCATTGCTCAAGAGGGGTTGATTCTATTTCAGTGTGTTATGATCATCCTGTTTCTGCCTTTCAATTCCTATTCATAAAACCGCAGAAGACCATTTTATCACCATGCCCTAAAAATAATTACTTAAAAATAATAATATTCAATTTCCCCAAACTACATTTTTTCACAGCCTTTTAAAAGTCTCTACCCAAGGGTCTTTGAGAACCATTTTTAATCTAAAGTTAGTGTGTTACATATCAAAGTTTGTGAAATGCTTAGGAAAAGCATTTCTAAAACCTGCTATGTTATTGGTTGTGACTAGTGGGGGGGTCCAAATTAACATTAAAATTGTGTTTTGTGAATTGGGCAAAATATTTTCTTTTATTCTTTTTTCCAAAAATGAATAAATCTACAAGTGGAGATTATTTTAACTTCACTACATTCATCCGTAACAGTGATTTTCAACTTGTGCACTGTGAGATTTGAAAGAACCTGCAATATCTGACTATTTATTTAGTCAAGGGCACTGACCTCTTTTCCTTTAGATTGTCAAATTAAAAAATGACAACAGCCAATACAACAACAGCTACATGATGTGAATTAATACAAATTATATCTATTTTTTTGGTCAGATGGGCAAAACATAAGTATTTTTTGGTGTGCTGTAGAATTTTAGTGATTAGTGCCATGAAATGAAAAACATTGAAAAATCACTGGTCTGTCATTTTGTCACTGGTGGTACAAGTCATATAGAAACAAATGGACATATTAAAAGCACATGAAGATGTGTATTAGGATATCATATATTATTTGATAATAGCTAAAGTTATTTCAGTTATATAAGAAAAAATGTATATTTTGGAGAAGTTCCTAAATGAGAATTTTATAAAGAAATGTTAGGGAGAAGACCTGCCTGGGCTCAGGCAGAGGGAGCTTGTGGGGGGAGTCGAGGTGAAACTGTGAGAAGACTGGAGAAGAGCTGGTTTTGAGTAGGGCTCTCTCTCATTTGTTGTATGGCCGTGGGCAAGTATCGGTATTTTCGTTTTACTGGCTTTAAGTTTACTTATCAATAAAACAAGGAGATCTGACATAATGATCTCCAATGTCTTTTTCTGCACTGCAATCAGGATGATATTATTCCAGTATGCATGCTATGACCTACTCTACCTCGTTGTTCGTATGGCTCTGTTAGGACAAAACCTGGGATTGTTTTTCCTGGCACCCTCTTTTTCAATTGCAGTTTGCCATGTTGCCACTTGAATTATTTGTTTCACACTACTACTGCTTTGCATAATTTATGCAACATTATTTTCAAGGGCAATTTTGGCATTTAAATGACCTTATTTCCCAGAAAATGTATTATCCAGATATTACCATCATCAAAGTTATACAATCATAGAATATGAAAGTGTAGAAGGCCCTTAAAAGAAACTGTTGTTTAAGAGGATTTTATTTTTTAATTTTTGATCAGCACTTACTTACCGTGATGAATGCTCCAGAATAGGAATAGCTACGTAAACAATCGCTGAGTTAAAATGGAAGTATCAATTTAGATACAATCTATTAATTAAGCTGATTGTTAGTGGAGAGTAGCCAGTCATAATTATCAGCAGTTCTTTTAACATAAGAGATGTCCCACACAGTTAGAGAATATAATTTAAGGAAACAATTTCTATATATGTTTAAGATTGACTTTCTCATACCCAAACAGAAAAATTCATATTTCTATATCCCCTTCAGCTTCAAAATCATTGTCATCATCAAAGCTAATATAGACTGACCTTTTCTATATAACAGTGTTGAGGGTCAGCTTTCCCCAGAGGTATACTCTAAGGTGGAGATTTCTGAGCAGGAAGTTTATTGGGAAATGGCCTTATGATGGACACTTGTAGGTGAACAAGGAAAGCAGGATTAGACAGGACAAGTTAGGCATCAATGCAGTCATAGGTCTCTACCATACCTCTATGCAGATCTGGACTTGGCCTTTCAGAAATTGTATTGAAATGGCACAAGGGGGCTGTGACTCTATACCATCTCATTGACCAAGCATTAGACATAGAACCCCTACCCTTCCTGCTTCCTGAACAGACAACTGTCTGGTGGAGGGTAATTCCCACAGATTAACTAAACAGAGTCATCAGCTACCAGTACCAGTGGAGGAGACTTCTGTGCCTCAGTCCAGAAGAGGGGATCCCCATAATCAGGCACTGGAACATGCCCTTATGTGGTGTATCTTATATCATAATCATAGCAATCTCTCTTGTTAGCTAGGGTAACAATCCCATTATTACCATGGAGATAAGGCTTAGCGAATTAACTTGCTCAAGGTCACACAGCAGTAAGTGGGCATGGCCAGATTCTCAGCTCTCTCTGACCAAAGCCTGGCTCTTCCTCCTCTGTGCATTCTAAGGATTTGACCACCCAGATAATGTACATATGAAATTATCATGTTATTTTAAACTAGGTAACGGCTTTGTAGTTTTGTTCCAAATTGAGGACCATACCCTGGCAAGATTATACGAATATCAGATACAACTCCATCCTCTTAAACTACTTCTTTGTATCTATATTAGGGGTCTGAAATAATATTGCACATTATTTATTGTCGCGGATTTCATCCTGCAAAATCCGTGGGGGGGGACCGCACCGATCGCGTGAATCAAACTCACCCAGAGACACGCTTGGAGAATAGAGTCCGGCAGCCACGGGCCTTTTCCAAGATGGAGGGAAAGACCCGTGGCTACCGGACTCTATTCTCCAAGCGTGTCTCTGGGTGAGTTTGATGCATGTGATCGGTGCGGTCCCCATCCCCCCCCACCTTCCCGCACAGATTTTGTGGGATGAAATCCGCGACAATTTATGTTAAATTGTGGTCTCATCCTGCAAGGTAAACTATTCCACATGTAATATTTGTTTGTGCTCACATTTTGCTAAACTATCCTGTTGAACTCCATACCCTGTGAATATCATTGTCTGCAGTTACAGAATTTGAGAAGTTGTGCTTGGATGGAAGAGAGGGTGAGGTTTGATATGGAGTGTATGTAATATCCTTCTCCTATCTTTAAAAAAAATCTTAAAATAATATATGTAAAGCATCTTGATAAGTACTAACTGGCTATGAGATGTATTATATTATTACCAAGTAAGAAAAGAATAATTATGAGAGAGCCAGTATTCAGAAAGCTGACACTAGCCCTTCTTTTGATTATAGGTAAAATCTTTAAATAAAATGACATTTTATAAGTTGTAATTTTTCTCTAAAGATGCTTTCATATTGTCTGTGTTGATGTGACTTCCACACTATTTGTTTTGATAACTAATATATGTATGTCTAAATGACACCACATAAATTAGCTTGCCTTTTACATAGTAATTGAAAAGACCTTTGGCTCAGAGATAAAAATTGTCAAAAGGAATATTTCAGTGTGATTACATTATTTGCCATGTTCTCTACAGGTTGGGAATTGAGGATTTTGTCTAGGTTTTGTATATTATGGGAAGTATTATATTTCTTGTGAATGTTCAATCTTTCCATTCTAGTCTCATTTAACATACTGCATTGGTTAGTATTTATTTGTCCTGGCTATGTGTGGCAGAAAACCCAAATCAAGCTGGCTTAAGTTAAAATGGAGTTTATTGATCCAGGGAATTAAAAAATCTGCAGTAGGGCATGCCTCAGGCCAGGAGCTTAAGCAACTCTCTAACTCCCTCTTGCCTCTCACTTTTGCTTTCTCTGTCTCCATTGAATTCTCAGATTTGCCTTTCCTCTTGATGACAAGCAATGTGCTAAAGGAGCTCTAGCTTATATCCTCTCATGTTCAAGATCAGAAAAGAGCCTGGCTGGTGTAGCTCAGTGGATTGAGCGCGGGCTGGGAACCAGAGGGTCCCGGTTCGATTCCTAGTCGGGGCACATGCCTGGGTTGCGGGCCAGGTCCCCAGTGAGGGCCATGTGAGAAGCAACCATACATTGCTCTTTCTCTCTCCCTTCTCCTCTCTCTGAAAATAAATAAATTAAAAAAAAAAGATCAGAAAAGAATACCTGCCTCTCTCCTTGGAGTCCTGCAGAAATTTCATAATTTTTTCTCAATGGTTTTTGACCAAACACTATGGCTGG
>PVJI01021811.1:0-26462 GCA_004026765.1 Micronycteris hirsuta
CTTTTAAGATTCTCTTTTTATTTTTCCCCTTTTAATTATGATGTGTCTTAGAGTAAGCCTCATTGCATCCACCTTGTTGGGACTCTCTGTGCTTCCTGGAATTGCATGTCTATTTTCTTCACCAAATTAGGGATGTTTTCTTTGACTATTTCTTCAAATAGATTTCCAATTTCTTGCTCTCTATTTTCTCCTTCTGGTATCCCTATGATGTGAATGTTGGACCTCTTGAAGTTGTCCCAGAGGCTGCTTGTGCTATCCTCATTTTTCTGGATTCTATTTTCTTCTCATTTTTCTGATTGGTTGTTTTATGCTTTCTTATGATCCAAATCATTGATTTGATTCTTGGCTTGATTCTTGGCTTTATCCATTCTACTGTTGTTTCCCTGTAAATTGTCCTTTATTTCAATTAGTATACCCTTAATTTCTGATTGAATTGTTTTTATGCTTTTGAGGTCCTAAGTTCCTTGAGCATTCTTATAACCAGTGTTTTGAATTCTGCATCTGATAGATTGTTTACTCCATTTCATTTAGCTCTTTTTCTGGAGTTTTCATTTATCTTTCATTTGGGCCATATTTCTTTGTCTCCTCATTTTGGCAGCCTCCCTGTGTTTGTTTCTATGTATTCAGTACAGCTGCTTTGATTCCATGTCTTGGTAGTGTGGCCTAATGTAGTAGGTCTGTAGGGTCCAGTGGCACAGCCTCCTCTATCACCCAAGCTTGGCGTTCAAGGTGTGCACTTGATGTGGGCTGAGTACACCCTCCTCTTATAGTTGTGCCTTGGTTACTGTTGGCAGATCAATGGAAGGGATTTAGCCAAACCACTCAGCTGCAAGGACTGGCTGTGACCACTTACCACCAACCTCTGCCCTCCATGGAGGATCAATTGTGCAAGGGCACAATGGTGGTGCTCCAATGTGGTCTATAGCTGTCTAGGGTGAGCTGGCCCTGGGGTTTCCTGGTGGTATGGGCCAAGGTCAACCCCCATCTGTGTTCTGCCCAGGGCCACCCTGCCTGAGCTAGAAAGCAATCTGAGATGGCTGCTACTTGTGCTGGGCTTGGAGATTCCCAGGTGAAGGCAAGCTGTGAATCTAGTCTGGCTACTGCTAGTGCTGGGCCTGGGGCTCACTGAGGCCAGCTGTTGCTTCTTTGAGAGGATTTAGGAAATGATGAAGCATGAGCCAAGACCAGCCATTCATATGGAAAAGCAGCTTGGGTGGGCCTGTAAGTTGGGTGGGGCAGAGTCTGTGGGGACCTCCAAGGTGGGTCATGGTTATCCAGGTTGATGGAGTCTCAGATATAGCATTAGCTTGAGGGCTCTGTGGGGGAAGGGTTTAGAAAATGGACAATGGGTAGATGCCATTGATGCTAGACACTTCAATTTCTCCCTGTATGCCACTGGTACCTTTCAAGCTGCTACCCCAGTGCCAGTGCCCAGAGAGAGTGAGTCTGATTAGGTGTGTCCATGTGTGGGTTCTTTGAGAGGGACTACTTGGGGCTCCAGCAGTTTCTTCAACTGTCTCAATCCCTGCTGGTTTTTGCAGCCAGAAGTTGTGGGGACTTATCTTCCTGGCACTAGAACACTAGGCTGGGGCGGGGGTGGGGGGGTGGGGGGGCGGCCTGGTGTGGGGCTGGGGCTCCTCGCTCCTGAGATATCCTTCTCAAATTTTTATCCACCACATGTGGGTGTGGGACCAGACCGTTCTGCATCTGCACCTCTCCTTACCAGTGGATGGATGTGGTTTCTTTAATTTCATAATTGTCAGACTTTATTTCAACTCAGTTTCTGATGGTTCTGAGTAATGGTTGTTCCATATTTTAGTTGTAATTTCGATGTGGTTATACGAAGAGGCAAGGCATGTCTTTTACGCTGCCATCTTAACCTGAAGTCAACCACATCTCAGTCTAGCCATTTAGACTAGTACAGCTGGTGTTTACTGATTGTTTTGAAGGAATATCTGAGTCACACTGTGCCCTAATTTGGATAATCTATTTTCCACATTGTCAACCCTGGTTCATGTTGATGGTTCACGTCTTCTTGTCTGTGTTGCTGAAGCATGAAAGAATGCTTTAAAAAATGGGGACAAAAGCTAGGAAAGGTAACACATTCTTTTAGTTATCCCATAAACATGAGTATTAATATATCACCTTTATGGTTTCTTCATAGCCCTCTAGCACTTTCAAATATACTTAATATTTTTCTTTACACTGACTTATTTTAGTTAAATAAATTTATTTTGAAAGGAATATTTGTATTACTAGTATTTATGGAAATTAGAACTACTCACTTAGCAAATAGTCATATAAATTAAATATAATAAAAATAAAACAATGCTATTAAATTTAAGGTAAAATCACTTGGTCTCTCACTCTTAAGACTTTCTCTCCTTGCTAAAAAATGTCTGGCAAAGTATAATGCCAGGTACCATTATTAATATAAAGCCATGTTATATAAGATAGAACATCCAAAAAGTATTTAATAAATTTCCAAATCTAAAAACAAAGATGCCAGAAATAAAGAGTTACTCCAGAAAACTGATTGGTAGCTAACCCATGGGTTTTTGGACTGGACATAAGTCTTAGGACCCCACAGGAGAAGGGATCTCCAGGTACTAGAAGGAAGGCCTAGACTGGAACTTTCTAAATAAGGCCTTGAACCCTAAAGAACTGCCTCCTTAATGAAAAGGGGATGAGAACAAACTCTACCCATTGGCCTTGGAAGGCACAGCCAGACGGAAATCATGGGTGGAAAATAAAAAGCAAACCACGAGAATTAGAGGCACTAATAGTGTGTCAAGCATGCCTCTGTTTACATTACCTGAATGATGCAGGAAATCCCAGTCAAGAAATTAAAATTAAAATTCTTCTAGGATGATTGAAGACCTAAACCCAGTCCTAGGACTCCAGAAGAATCAACTGTGACCATTGGTAGTGCTACTTTTACAATCTAGTATTCACTGGAAATCTACTTAGGAGGAAAAAAAAAACCCTCAGAAAGCTAAGCTCATACCAAACCCCCCTCCTCCAATAAAAAACCCTATAAACTACACTAGAAAAGAAATACTGTGAGGGATTGCCAGCAGATACAGTAGACAGAAGACTTAACAATAAAAGTCCTAAAAAAAACAATAATATGGAAGAGACTGTAATGAATAAAGAGTAACTTTAAACCTTCACTGTGATAAAGCTGTGAGATTTGGGGTATTTGTCCTAGCAGGTAGTGATACTTACCCTGAATAGCCACGCTACTTAAAAAAGGAACAGTTAAATATAAAAAAGCAGAAGTGTAGACAGTAAGGTCGTATGAAAAGATACATCAGAAATACTAACCACAGGAAAGCAAGTATCAATAATATTAACGTCAAATAAAAAAGACTTCAGTCAGAAAAGCATTTTAACAATAAGGAAGTTATTATTTCATGATTAAAAAGATTAATTGGGAAGATGTAGTAATCTACATTCAATATGCTTTTAAAAACATAGCCTAAAATAAATACAAGAAAAATTAATTGTAAATTAAAAGGAGAAATTATTTCCATGGGAGAATGTTTGCATGTGTTTCTGAAGAATTTATAAATCAATCTGAAATAATGCATAAGAATATAGAAGATTCACACAATGGAATGATATAGCTTGATCTAATGGACAGATCTGCACTCAATAAAAAATACACAATTTTTTTAAAGCCACAAAAACTGACTATGTAGAACATCTTGTTGAATACCAAAAGTCAATATTACATGTAGCATATTCTCGGACTTCAGATCCATGTGTCTAGAAAACAAGCACAGAAAGACAGTTTGAAAACTGTAGAACACACTTATATGTAACTGGACAATAAAGCCCTGTGTATTAAAACTTGTGAAAGCAGGTAGAGAAATTTCTAGAAAAAATATAGCCTTAAATTCATATATTAGAAAAAAAAATAGACTGAATTAGCCAAGGGTTCAATTCAACACAGAAAGCTGGAAAAAGAACTAGGCCCTTACATGAACCAATGCTATTTATCCTAAATCTGTATATCCTGAAATGATCATGAGGGGAACGGTGATGTAACTGGAATTCTCCAATTTGAAAATGGATCCCATGTGTACTACTAGATTTTGTGTTTCTCGGACTTCTGCTTCTTAAGAAGCTAGCATGGAGTCCACAGTGGCCCTGACACACGGAGTGAAGGACTACAGACGCGAAACTTTCGGTCATAGTTAAATGCACCTTCTTGCCTTCAGACCGGGTACAAAGGTAAGCACATTCTACATTTTATATTCTTCCAGCATGTCTGAATCTGGAGGGATTTAATTGTTGTTGAAGGATTAGCCTTGCCTGAGATCAGGTTCTTTCTCATAGGAAATGAGCAGTGAACCGAGACTTGGCATGCATACACATACAGACAGCATATTTAGAAGGTAATGCTTCCTGACAGGCATGTGCACACAGCAGCCCTTTTGGGCAATACATCATTCTTATAGGATTGGCAACTAAAAACTACAACCCCAGAGAAGCAGGGTAGCTGGTTAAAACATTCATTGTTCTTTAGAAAGTTACCAGCCCTGGCTGGTGTGGTTCAGTGGATTGAGTGCTGGCCTGCGAACCAAAGGGTTGCTGGTTCAAGTCCCAGTCTAGGGCACATGGCTGGGTTGTGGCTGGGTCCCCAATAGGGGGTTCGAGAGAGGCAATCACACATTGATGTTTCTCTTCCTCTTTTTCTCCCTCTCTTCCCCTCTCTAAAAAATAAATAAATAAATATTTTTAAGAAAAAAGAAAATTACCAGATGGCTATGCTCTTATATTTGGGGAAAATGATTACATAAAGAGAAAGTTCCTTTATGTCAGAGTTCCTAAAATTCTCTTGGCTGGCCTCTAGTCAAGCAAGATATACAGAACTGATAAAGTTACTTTCTATAGAAATGAAGATAAAAGGAAAAAAGAAAAAAACAAACTAAACCTTTCATGAGGTGCTTGCCTTCCTTTGTTAAGTACATAAATTAGCCCTTTAAAGCCCAATGGTTGGAGGGTTGCCATGTCAGGATTCTTGTCTGATAAAGGAGGCAGCACAATTTGAGGTAAGAGTGCATGACAGTCCATCCACCCCAGGGCACTTATCAAATTACTCAAGAGGAGGCAAGACTGGGTTTCACACTCAGCTTCATCAAGCGGATACAGGAAAGGATGGGAGCTTAGGTTCCTTCACAGGAAGCTGAGTTTGAGCCCATGAAATGAGGCCTTTGGCAACAATTAGCTACCCAGCTGGGCCTCACTCACCCTAGAACAGAAGGGCCTGGACCCCACTAGTCAGCTGCTGAGGCAGATAAAAACAAGGGTGAAAATAAGGAAAGTAGACAACAGTAAATTAAAGTAAGGCAAGCACTCGGCACTCACCCAATAACCACATTCTCTAGGGATTTTGCAAAAACCCACAAACCACAGCCATCTGTTCTCAAAGGAGAAGAACACTATGCTGTCTCCTTACCCAGGGCTGGATTCTAAAACTGTGTAGGCAGCAAAAATCACTTGTAGCACAAATGGCCCTTGGATAAGTTCCTGAATTGTTCCCTGAAGTGTAACATACGTACTCATGTGTATAAACTTCTTTACAGTAAATCTGATTAGCTCTAAAGTTTGAGGAGCGGGTGAGCAGGGATGGGAGGAAAACCTAAATGCCATTTAAACCATTTGCTTTTGAGATAATAATTAAATTCTTGATTGTGAATGGGGGATACATGAAGGGCAGACACCCCCAAGGCTTAGCACAGGGCCTACCCAGCACACGGTGGAGAGGACTAAATACCTTTCGAACAAACAGCCTGATTTAGAGATGTGAAGACACCCTGCTCTTCTGGTAAATGTTCCTCCTTCTCACCACTTATTGGAATGTGATCATCCAAATTCTCTACCAACAAATTACTTTTGATAGTAAGCTTTTGTGAAAACATGATTTAGAAATGTTAGGTGACTCTTACAGATGTGAATTATAAGGAAGTAACTGCTGTAAACTTAATAGGTCAAGTTCACCCAGTGTAGATTTCCCTGTGCCTTCTCCCTTAACAATACAAGCTCCTCTTGGACAGTATTAGGAGCAGGTGGGGGTGGGCAAGGCTAAGCAAGGATGAGGTTCTTAGGAAGGGAGGGGGAAGAGAAGTAGACCACTGTTTGTCTTCAAAATGAAGATAAGTCCTCAGTGCCAGGAGCAGCAGCTTCTGTAGGATGCCCTAGTGACCGAGGCCTCAGCGCAGACTCCTGCAACCCTGCCCCTGCGCCCCCCACCCCCACCCTTACCCCTACCCCCACCCCTGCTTCAGCAGCTCAGCACCACCGGGAACTGGAATTTCTCTGTGCAGACCAGTCTGTGAATGCCTCCCTGCCCTTATCTCCTGCCCAAGGAATTAGGCTCCTGCTCACCAGGGTTCCCCTCCCCGCACAGTGCAACGTAATGGCTGCTCTCAGGTTTAGCTTCTTCCCCTAAATCACGCGAGCGCATGAACAATCTGGCATCAGAAACATGAACAGGCACCTACGCACCCTTCCAGCTGCTGCTCCAGCAGTTATATCCGCTGATGTGCAGGCGGGGCGTGGTGGAGGACCGCAGTCTTCAACTTCTCCAGAAGTGGGGTCAGCAAAGTTTTTCTGTGCAGAGCCCGATGCTAACTACGTGAGGCTCTGCAGGCCACGTGGTCTCGGTCACAGCCACTCGACTCTGTGTGGCCCGGGGCAGCCGTGGAAGATCCGGACCTGAGGGCGTGGCTGTGTCCCAGAAAGACCTCCAGACAAGTATGGGTGGGAGGCTGGACTTGACCTGGGGCTCCAGTGTGCTAACCTCTACCGTAGATTAAATCAACTTGAATACAATTTATTTTCTCAAAGTTGGCTGTATTTTAAAAGTTGTAAAGCTTCAATATTTCATGCCAGTGGCCCCCCAGATGTGGTTGTGCGAGTATAAAGTGTGTAAGTTGATGACAGCCGGGGCTGTATTTATCAAAATTTTACAGGCAGTAAGCACAGGATACTCTCGGATGCACACCAAGACATATGTAAAAGATGCTCACTATAAAAAAATGACTTTTTGGAGTGCTATAAATTTGATGATGATACAAACATGACAGTTTAAATTTGCTCTAATCACTGCATCTCAACGGTACTACGCTGACTCTCCCTTCCCTACTTCATGTTACTTGTCGCTTTTGGTTATTAAAATCCAATTCAGTTCAACACTGCTAATCGCTCTGGCAGTTATAAACAGTCCCAGGGCTGTGAAGTACGGCACAGGGTCTACAGTGAGTGATATTTAACAACTCTGCATGGCGTCGGGTGGGCACCAGACTTACTGGGACTATCACTTTGTAAGTTATATAAATGGCAAGTCACTGTGTTGCACACCTGACACTAATATCATGTTGTATCTGTTGTTAAAAATAAAAATAAAATTAGAAAAATAAATGTAAAAATAAATAAAACTGCTAATTTCTCATCTTAAAATCTTATCTCTTTCACTCTCCTACCTGGCACTGTCTAAAGTTGTGCCTCAGAAAATTCGGGATAGGATGGGATCTTCCATCCCTCCTCCTCCAGCACCTCATTAGGGGCAAGAGAAGACGCTAGGTGGGTGGGGGAGGTGGGGGCTGGGGAGAGGCTGGACTGGTTTGTGATTGCTCTTCCCAGTCTGGTTGGGGAGGGGCATTGGTGCTCCCTGTCCCTCTCCACCTGTTCATCCTCGATGAGCTCCTCGAGGGCCCGTGGGGCCTCCCCGCTGCCCACTTCTGTCTGACACGGGAGACTGGACTTGGCTCCAGGTCTTCGCCCTGTCCTCAGCGGCCGGCGCAGCCTCAGGCTGAGACCTTCCCACCCTTGGTGGCGGGGCATGAGTGTGCTGGGGCTGCCAGAACACAGTACCACAGGCTGTGTGGCTCAAACAACAGAAATTCCCTTTCTCACAATTCAGGAAGCCGCAAGGAGGAGAGCAGGGTGTCGGCAGGTCTGTTTCTTCTGAGGCCTCCTCCTCGGCCTGCAGATGGCTGCGTCCTCCCCGTGTCTTCACGTGTTTGTCTCCCTGTGTGTGTCTGTGTCCTAATCTCTTCTTGTAAGGAGGCCAGTCATATCTGATTAGGACCCTACCTTTAATGACCTCATTTTCAGTTAATTACCTCTCTAAAGGCCATGTCTCCAAATAAAGGGAGTCAGGACTTCAACATGGGAACTGGGCGGGGGGCCATAATTCAGCCCATAACAGGTGGGGTACAACAAAATAGCTCAAGTCCACTACTGTCCATGGGGTCACTGCACTCAGGACGCCTGTGCCACCCTGCCCCACCATGCAGTGATAGTGCAGGTCACCCCACTGCTACCCTAATGTTCTTTCCACTGGCTCAGGAGGATCAGGACAGACCCACAAGTCTGCTGCCTAAGCAGACATCCAGCTGGGACTGAGATACTTTCCTCCCTTGTGGAAGGTATTCTGAGCCTCTACCTGGGAGAAAGGAATTTTTACTTTTTATTCACTTATTCTTCTGTGTTGTTTCAATTTTTAAAACATAAGTATGTGCAACATTTTAAAATAATGTGGTAATTTAAATATAATAAGATTCTATAATCGTTTCTAGAAATTTTCACTTGGGCAAATTCAAGTTAACATTAGAAAAATATTAAGTGCTCAGTAAGCAGTAATTTCAGGGGTTTATAAGTAGCAATATTATGCTGTCACCTCCGACTGTCATATTATCAGGCCTCTTGAACGTTTTCAAAAATAAAGTGTAGAAAGCAGCAGGCATAGCAAAGCACATCAGCTGAAATATCAGCATCACCGAATAAAGGCAGAGAAGCCTAGCCTTCGATCAGCTCTTCACCATGGAGGTGTCACTGCCCCTTTTGGCCACGTGTCCATCACATTTGTCCATCCTCACAAGTATGTTTTGAAGGTGTGATCTGCGCAAATAGTGGGGATATTAAAATAAGCTTCAGCCACTACCTGTTCCTCATGGCAGTTGCTGATTCATCTCTTGCAATAGGGTGTTTTAAATTTATCCAACTGCACCCTTGTTTTTCAGTATCTGCATGATAGTTTCTTTTCCAATAGTCTATTCTTTTCACGTTCTTTCCTTTCATACTGCTTCTTTGTTGACTTTCGTAGATTCAGATTCATTCTTTCTTTCATTTCCCTTTTTTGGATTTTGTTTCTTTCTTTCTTTATTTTGCTTCTGAATATTTCACTATTTTATTTATTTTCTTCTTTTCTTTAAAGGCGGGGAAAACCCTCCTTGATTCCATGCAGGAACTCTGACTCCAAAAGTCTGCACTTTTGAAATTAACGATTTTTTTGATGGCAACCCTTTAGGGCATCATTTTATGTTCTCTGTTTCCCAGCTGAAAAACTTCGGCAGAGAATGGGAACATCTCCATCTTGATGGTTTGACTGGCAGCTCCTAAAGGGCCAGCTGTGCCACCCTCCTCAGAGGGTCCCCTGGGGCTGGGAGTGCTGCCCAGCACCTAGTGAGCGTTGGCTGGATACATGCATGAGGAACGCCCCAGTGTTCCACACCTTTGGTAACGGCACCCCATTTCTGTATTTCCTTCTTGGTGAGCTCATTGCTCCTTGCTCTCATCTAGCACAGAGTTCCTTTATCTTTTCATTCCCACACAGTCGCTGGCTGTGGTTCAAAACAGAGTCACCTCTCAGACCCCAATGACCCCAGGAAGCAGACTGCGGCAAGATACGGCATATTTCTGGAAGGCACTCCCACGGTCAGGTCCCTGTGTGCTCAGGCCTGTGACAGACAGGGACAAGCACAGAAACGGACACACGAGGAGCTTTTGTATCCGAGAATTCCCAGCTAGCCAGGTGGTGAGAAAAACACAGCAAGGGCACTTCAGTCATTTGTTTTAAGTGCAAGGTTCCCAAAACCTGTGGCCAGAGGAGAACTTCCGCAAACCTGGGCAACAGAGCCCTGTGCCAAGTGGGTTTGGGAAACCCACTCTATTATGTCTTCCTTTTGGGACTTTATAATACACGTGAGCCTGTCATGGACTCTGAGATGTCCTATAGAAAATGAATTTGTTTGATTTTGTTTATCTCATTTTAACCAAGGAATCTTTCCTTCTTTCTTCTCTTCCTTTTTCTCTTTCTCCTTCCTTCCTTCCTTCCTCCTGCCTCGCTCCCTCCCTTCCTTCTTCCCTCTCTCTCTCCCTCCCTTCTTTCTTTCATTCGTTCTCTCTTTCACAGGAAGCACAACTCCAAGACAAGAACCTGAACTGCTATACAGTAGTTTTAATTTTTCCAGAAAGGGTACAAAATAGCAGCTGAAGTCTTGACTATGAAATTAGACTGCTGACACTTGAATCTGGGCTTTGAATCTTTAAACTGGTGACCTTAAGAACGTTACAGAGTTCCTATGTGCCTCAGTCTCCTCATCTGTAAATGAGGAAACTAACACTTCCTACTTGGGAAGTTGTAAAAATTAAATGAGTTGATTTGGGTAAGGATAGAGAACAATGCCTGGCACATCAGAGTTGATGCTACAGAAGGGTTAAAAATTGTGCTAGCTATTATTTCAATGATTTTGCTAAAAATTAGAATAGAAAAGTGGTTTCCAAAAGCAAGTGCCTTGGATTCTATGAGAATTTTTTTGCAGAAAGAGAAACATCCATCTTAAAAGTCATATGGACTTTCAAGTGAACTCAAATAGTCAAAACAATCTTGAAGAAGAAGAACAAAGTTGGAGGCCTCCTACTTCCTGACTTCAAACTTCTTATAAAGCTATAGTAAACAGGAGGATACAGTCCAAGATTGGGAAGTAGCTGGATGCTGCATTCTCCTTCTTCCATGACCATGTCAAATTTACAACTAAATTATAGAACAATCAAGCTAAACACAAGACTAGCTGAAGAGAAGCCTTATGACTAAGGATTTACAGAAGAAGCCATATCAAGACTGGTAGGAAGGGTGGAGACATGAGATGAGCGGGCCCCACACCCACGTGTAGCAGTTGAGAATCTGCAGGGATATCTCGGCTGCAGAGGTCCCCCCTGAGGTGAATGGGATCTCAACCCCACACTGGCCTCCTCAGCCTAGAGCACCAGGGCCAGGAAGACAAGCCCATATAGCATCTGGCTGTGAAAATCAGTGGAAATTCATTTATGTAGGGGAAACAGAAGGCTGCTGGAAACCAGGCCTCCTTTAAAGGGCCTGCACATAAACTCTTATTCACACACACTCACCAAGGGCTCTAGTGAAGGGATGGCAGCTTGGAGGGTGCCAGAGTCATATGCAGAGAGACTAAGTTGTGTGCTTTGGGGAGAAGGCTAGAGGGGCAGCTGCCAATGTTCCCATGTTGAGTCCCTCTCCTGCATTGCCCAAAGATACCATCTTTCCTAAAGGGAGCACTACCCCCTTAGGGCATTAGCTTGGTGAGCTACACTGGCCCCACCCTGATAACTCTCAGAGGCCCTGCCCTATCCAAATGGACCATGGCTGTAGCAACCAGCCTGGGCTGGACTATGTTGCAGTCTTCCTTAAAAATGTCTCAGGGAATTTGGGGCAGCCACTGGGGGTGCCAGAGACACACAGGAAGAAACTGAGTTGTGTGACTTTAGGTCCAGGGCTATTTTCCTGTTTGTCTGACACACACCACCTTTTCTCTGTTAAGCCCTCCCTCCACTTGGTCAAATCTTAATCTACTTTAGCTTGATGAACTCTACTAGCTCTATCCTGATGACTCCCTGAGAACACTACTATACCATCAAGGTCCACAGGCCCAGGAGGGTGGCAGCTAGTCTCGGAATACCCTGAGATTTTGGCTGCATGGCCTCAGACCCAGCACTGGCATTGAGTTTGATTCTATATTAACCTGGTAATTACCACTTTCCCTTATCTGGTGATTCCCTCAGAACCTGCCTCCTGCAACTCACATACATACCTCCTGAGGCGCTTTCAGTGGCTGAGCCAAATCCTCACAGCCAGCCAGCCTGAGGTTAACCCCACCCACAACATCCAACAGAAATCAAGGCTCAAATACAACAGGAATGTACACATAACACACACAGGTAACAATCGTGGAGCACGCAGTTCAGGGGATCAGGGCGACTGTGCCGCTGGGCCCTGAAGGACACCAACTATATAAGGCCACACTACTAAGACTGGGAAACACAGCAGCTCTACCTAAGACATAGGAAAAAACACAGGGAGACAGCCCAAACAGGAGACACAAAAACATGTCCCAAATGAAATAACCCAGAAGAAATCTCCAGAAAAAAACCTAAATTAAATGGAGGCAAGCAACCTCTCAGATACAGAGTTGAAAACAATGCTTATAAGGATACTTTAAAAACTGAAGGGAAGAACTCAGTGAGAACTTCAACAAAGAGAGAGTAAGTATCAAAAAGGATATACAAACCATAAAAATGTCAGACATGAAGAATATAATAACTGAAACAAAGGATACACCAGAAGGAATCAACAGCAGATTAGATGAAACGGAGGATCAAATCAGCAATTTGGAAAACAAGGTAGCAGAAAACATCCAATCAAAATTGAAAAAAGAAAAAAAATTTTAAAACTGAGGACAGTTGAAGGGACCTCTGGGACAACATCGGCATGGAGGTACCAGAAGGAAATGAGAGAGGGCAACAGATTGAGAACCTATCTGAAGAAATAATGACAGAAAATTTCCCTAACTTGGTGAAGAAGAAAAACACAGAAGTCCAGGAAGTGCAGACAGTCCCAAACAAGATTAATCTAGATATGCCCACACCAAGACACATCATAATTAAAATGGCAAAGATTGAAGATAAGGAAAGAATTTTAAAAGCAGCAAAAGAAAGACAGTTACCTAAAAGGGAGTTTCCGTAGACTGTCAGCTGATTTCTTAAAAGAAACTTTTCAGGCCAGAAGGATTGGCATGAAATATTCAAAGTGATGAAAAGCAAGGACCTACAACCAAGATTACTCTACCCAGCAATTCTATCATTTAAAATTGAAGGAGAAATAGAGAGCTTCACAGTCAAGAAAAAGTTAAAAGAATTCATCACCACCAAATCACTATTACAAGAAATGTTAGAAGAAATTCTGTACGAAAAAGAAGGAAAAAAAGAAACATAAATATCAATCATAAAATGGCAATAACTACATACCTATCAACAATCACTTTACATGTACATGGATTAAATGCTCCAATTAAAAGACAAAATGTAGCTGAACTGATAAGAAAATAAGACCCATATACATGCTGTCTACAACAGACCCATTTCAGATTGAAAGACACACACAGACTGAAAGTAAAGAGATGAAAAAAGATATTTTGTATAAATGGAAACAAAAGAAAAACTGGAGTAGCAATACTTATATCAGAAAAAAAACAGACCTCAAAATGAAGGTATAATAAGAGACAAAGGATATTACATTACATAATGAAAAAGGGATCAATCCAACAAGAAGATATAACCCTTGTAAACATTTATGCACCCAACACAGGAGAACCTAAATATATAATGCAAATATTGATGGACATACAGGGAGAAATCAACAGTAATATAGTCATAGTTGAGGACTTATAGATCTATTCATTTGAAATCAATGGATAGGTCTTTCAGACAAAAATTCAGCATGGAAAACAGTAGCCTTAAATGCCGCACTAGATCAGATGGATTTAATTGACATCTTCAGAGCATTTCAGCCAAAGAAGCATGGGTCATTCTTTTAAGGTGCACATGAAACATTTCACAGGATAGACCAAATATTATGCCACAAACTGAGTCTCAAAATATTTAGGAACATTGAAAGCATATTAAGCATCTTCTCTAACAACAATGGTATGAAACTAGAAATCAATTATAAGGAAGAAACTAAAAAACACACAAACATAAGGCGCTACCTTATATACCTTTAGTAACATATACATGTTACTAAACACTGAATGAATTAATGATGAGATCAAGGAAGAAATAAAAGAAAAATACCTTGAGACAAATGAAAATGAAAACACAACAATTTAAAATCTATGGGACATAGTGAAGGCAGTCCTAAGAGGGAACTTCATAGCATTAAAGGCCTTCCTCAAGAAACAAGAAAAATATCAAATAAATAATCTAAGCTCATACATAAAGGACTAGAAAAAGAACAATAAACAAAGCCCAAAGTGAACAGGAGGAAGAAAATAAGGATCAGAGCATACATAAATAAAATTGAGTCTAAAATAACAATATTAAAAATCAAGTAAAATAAGTCAGAGAAAAACAAATATTATATGATTTCCCTTATATGTGGAATCTAGTGGACAAAAGAAGGAAACAGACAAACAGAAGCACAGTCATAGATGAAGAGAAAAAACTGATGATTGCCAGAGAGGAGGGGTTTGGGGTCTGGGTGAAAAAGGGGAAGGGATGAAGAAGTACAAATTGCTAGTTGCAAAATATTCATGGGATGGAAAGTTCAGCACAGGAATATAGTCAATAATATTGTAATAACATGTATAGTGCCAGGTGGGTACATGAGTTATCGGGGTGATCACTTTGTAATATCACTATATAATTATCTAACCATTATGCTATATACCTGAAACTAATATAAAATAATAAAAATATTATTCATATTCTAATATTTAACATTATTCATATTACTTAATATTACTCTTACTATTATTAGAAGATTTGAGGCCAAACTAAGCCTCCCATATTCACTGTGAGTTTCCAAGGTGGTCATGGAACCCTGAATCAACCCTTAGACTCAACATGGAAGTATGACGAATGAAGGATGGGGCCAGTCACCAATCATGGGACTGACAGGAATTCTCAGCACATTCACTGTCATATTCTCAGGTAGCTGTTATGAGCTGGATTTTGTCCCCTCAAAATTCATATGTTGAAATCCTAACCTTCAGGACCTCAGAGTGTGAGTGTGCTTGGAGACAAGGTCTTCAGAGGGGTGATTAAATTAAAATAAGGTCATCATGAAGACACGGGAAAAGATGGCCATCTATAAGGCAAGGAGAGGGGCCTCGGAAAAAATCGATCCTGATGACACCTTGATCTCAGACTTCTAGCCCCCAGAATTGTGAGAAAATAAATTTCTGTTGATTAGGTTTCCCAGTCTGTTTTTGTTATGGCAACCCTAGCAAATGAATACAGTATCTGATCGCTTCAATGGGCGTACCCAGTTTCAAGAAGAATCTTAGCTCTGGAAGGGGCATTATCAGTCCTTCCCTTCATCTTTTCAACTACAAAGCCCTGCTGCCTAATGCTTGTAGCAATTTTTTAATCAGATATATCTCCCCAGGCAAGGGAAACAAAAGACAAACAAATGGGACTATATCAAATTAAAATGTTTTGCACAGTAAAGGCAATCATCAACAAAATAAAAAGACAACCCACAGAATGGGAGAACATGTTTGCTGACATATCTGATAAGGGGTTAATATCCAAGTTTTATAAAGTACTTACAAAACTCAACACCAAAAAAAATGAACAACCCAATTAATAAATGGGCAAAGGACCTGAATAGACACTTCTCCAAAGGGGACATACAGATGGCCAATAGACATGAAAAGATACTCAAAGTCACTAATCACCAGAGAAATCCAAATTAAAACCACAATGAGGTATAATCTCACACCTGTCAGAATGGCTATCATCAATAAATCAAAAAAAAAAAACAAGTGCCGGCAAGGATGTGGAAAAAGAGAAACTCTTTTGTACTGTTGGTGGGAATGCAGATTGGTGTAGCCACTATGGAAAGCAGTGTGGAGATACCTCAAAAAATTAAAAATGGATCTGCCTTTTGACCCAGTGATCCCACTTCTGGGAGTATATCCAAAAGAACCCAAAACACTAATTCCAAAGAACATAAGCACACCTATGTTCTTTGCAGCATTATTTACAATGGCCAAGATATGGAAGCAGCCCAAGTGTCCATCAGTAGATGAATGGATAAAACAACTATGTGACATTTACACAATGGAATACTATTCAGCTATAGAAAAGAAAATTTTATCCTTTGTAACAGTATGGATGGAACTGGAGAACATTATGCTAAGTGAAATTAGCCAGTCAGAGAAAGACAAATACCATATGATTTCACTCCTATGTGGAATCTAATGAATAAACTGAACAAGGAAAACGGGAACAGACTCGTAGATGGAGAGCAGGATGACAGCTACAGGGGAGTGGGAGAGTCAGGGGATAGAAGGACTGAGCAAAAGGAAAAAGGACTCTCAGACACGGACAACAGTGTGGTGATTGCCAGGGGGAGGGAAGTGTAAGGGGATTAAATGGTATTGGGAGAAAAGAATACAACAAAGATTAAATCAAGATTAAAAAAAAAGAGCTCTGCTGCCCGACAGATCTGGAGGGAGAGCGAGAAGCCGAAGTCAGGCCCCTGAGACTGAGAAAAAGAAGCCATCCCCTTTACTTACTCATGCGCCTGCACGGTGTACTCACATTCTATGAAACTAATTTATGAGACTTGATTAATTCCATACTCTCTTGAGGGACATATTCAGTAACCACACAGCTATGCTGACTTCATTTAGCTATTTTACACTGGCATGTCTTCATTGTGCAAATGTAGACAGTTATTTAAGGGGAAAAATGTGATTATGTTTTTAAATAATTGTCCTTCACAGACTTATAGCATTACATGGAATTCTAAGACTCCATCTGGTGTATCACTTACATTTTCTAATTACCAGGGCTTGATGGTGAATAAAATTTAGTAGTACTTGAAAATAAAATTAATAGCTTAAAATCAGCCACCTAACTATCAAGCTAGTTAGAAACGAACCTTTAGCTTATAAACTGATGAATGCCTAAAAAAATGTTGTCCAGTCTCAGGTTTTATCTCAAAAACGTTACCTTTGATCACCCCTGAACTTAGTCTAATGCACAAAGAACACTTCCCCATGACCAGCCCAGAGATGAGGCTTTACTCCATCCCAAGCTTGCTGTCTTTCAGTTCTCAATACTGAGCTTTCCATGAATCAATAATCTCCAGCTCTCCTCTCTTCTCCATTCACCTGCCCTCCTGACATACATGTGCTGTCTTAAGATAACACTACGTTGGTTTCACTCCTGTTTTAAGAGCTATTTCCAGAACTTCTAATTTCATCCACCTTTTCTGGGTATTTCTAGGAGTTGGACATAGAAAAATGTAATTGCTATGTGTAATTTTATTTTTATTCCTCTTGTGGTTCTCTTGCTTCATGGGCAATGGTGGCTTTATCGATGGGGCTTCCTTGTTGGGTTTGGACAACACTATGTCATGCTTTTTAGGGCCTTGTAGAAAGCCTCTCTGAATTTTTGGATTGGAGGGGACTTTGAAAGATCTCTGTCTGCAGGCAAAGCTACACCTAAATAATTTCGATGACCTACATAGGGTTACCAAACCAATTTCCCACAAGCTTTGACAGATCTAGCTTCTCTAGTACTCACTGCTTCCCAGGCTATTTTTTCTGGTGGGAGTTCAACAAACATTTCAGTCCTAGAACCATATGTAAAGTGCTAAACTAGTCTAGGGGAGGGTGTATTACAAAGACAATAGTTCGGACACATAGCCTGCCTTCAAAGAATTTAAAATTTAGGAGAATAAAGAGGAAAAGACACATAGAGGCTCACACAGAACAGCACAGGGAGGGTAAAACGCCGTGGGAGGCAACCATGGACTTTCAGAGACAGGGCCGGTTCCTCTAACTGCGGGCACAGAGTGGGCGAGCCTGGAAGTCACCAGACCAAAGGTGGTATTTGGGCTGGACCCGTGTACAGGCTAGAGAGGGAGTGAGGACAGATTACATCTGAGCTCTCCTCTTCCCTTTTGCCCTGCTTTGTCTCTAGCCCCCATGCTCACAATCAAGACTCATTGTGTTCTTCCACTCTGAGTCAGAATATTCTTGAAGCTTGTCAGAGGCACCTTTTGGCCTGATGCCTGTTCTCAAACCGGGTGTTCTCCTTCCTCTCTTTGTAAGATCAGAGTCAGACAGACACTGTTCGGGGGAAGACGATAACTGCAGGACAAGCCACCATCCTCTCCATAGCCCCCCATAAGTCCACCTCAGTAGATATAGAGGTTTGCAGACCCGTGCTCCTGGTACCAATGCGCATGTAGTCATGGAAACCATGGTCTAGCACTGGGACCAGAACCTAATGCTGACTAACCAGGTTTAGCTTTTTGCAAGTGCTTCTGCCAAAGCTGTCTCTATATCTTGTTCAGAGGAGCGAGCAACATGCTTTCTTTACCTTGCCTTTATTAACTTATATCAAGTGCAGCAAGGCTGAAGATTCTCAATTATGAGGAATGAAATGAAAATGTATCACAGGGTATACCAATTCTTCTCTAGGCACCTCCGCAGTAGATTGTCATCTCCCTCAATTTTCAAGCACTGCAGACATCTGCAGTTCTGGAAATGCCTCTCTTCTTTCCATCCTAGACAAACTTCCATCCTCTATTATGTTTCAGGTGGACTACCAGCCCCCATCTGGCCTCCCATCTCTCCTGCACCATTGCCAGTCTACTGCCAATCACAACACGAGCTTGCAAAACCCTGGCTCCCCAAAGTCAACACCTTTAATACAAACTTCTTTGTTTGACTCGCAGGGCACCCCACTATTTAGATCACTCCACACCCTTGATACCCTCAAATGCTCTACCTTACAGACAAAATGAGCTCTTGGTTTCTCAAGTTTTGCTGATATTTCTCTGCCTCCAGTTTTACATTCCTTTCTGTTGAAATGCTCCTTCCCTCAACTATTGAATCTACCTCATCCATGAATCCTGTCCTCGCTCCTTTCTAACAAAGAAGGAGTAAGGCTCTCCCACCTTTGAGGGCTCAGAGCCCCTCAGTTATGCCTCTTATGGAATTGACTTCACTTCTCACTTTGCAAGCCATTTGTTTTACCCCTCCTCCCCGCTAGAGTGAGGTAGAAGATCGCATCTTAATTACCTCTGTGTCACATGCAGTGCTCAGGGACAGCATCTTGTTCTAAATGCAGTCTCCGAGTGTGATGTTTAGTCTCATTTCCCCCAAATTTTTAAGGTTTGTAAGGAATTAGGAAATGCCACTTTATCCTTAAAATAGAATACTCATAGTTTTCTTTCTTCTTAAAACTCTGAGAAATTTATTTGCTAAGGGCTTCTCAAAGGCCCTGGGGTGGAAGGAAATGCACAAGATGAAGAGCTAGGCCACCCTGCTTCTGATCCTAGCCGACACCAACTCTGTAGTCTTGATCCAGTTACCCACTCTAACGAGGGCTAATTTCATTGTCTGTAAACTGAAGGAGTCAAAATTAATTCTAAGACTTATTTCGGCTTATATTACCTTAGCAGTGGAAATTCAGCATGCAATAATACTGATATCAGGAAACTATCAAAATTGCTGGCAAATGGCCTGACAGAGCCCTCAAATGATACAGTGCTTGAAAAGGGAACATCCCCTCCTGCCTCTTCTCCTACACCCTTTCCACACCCATCGACCAGTACCCCACAATTCCTGCCATTATTAATCTACAGGAATCTGTTTCCAAATGTTATCAATTCTGATGCAGACAGGATACCAGGGACAGAATCTGTCCTCCATTACTTTTCCCTCTGCCCCTTTTCACTCCAACTATCTGATTAACTGGAATTGATAAGAAATTGAGAGCACATCCTAAGAGCAATACCACTCTAGCTGGAGCTTGGCTTGTGTAAAGCTTCTGCAAAATCTTGGCATGTCAAACAAAGTATAAGAAATTGCAGGCTAGATAAGGGGAAAAAAAGCTTTTTTTTTCCTGTAAGGAAATTCCAACTTTCCTACTGTAACCTATATTAAGTATCTGAAACTGCCAAACCTTGTCTTCTAGTTAGCTAGAAAGTATGAAGTCTAGAGGTCAAAGAAGTATTACCATCCTTTAATAAGAGATAAATTCTCCCCCAACTACAAAGCCATTCAAGAATGAAAAACCAAATGGAATGAAAATGAACACTCACTGGGGTGCATCAAAAGAGAGCCTTAACTATTGGCAAAAAGCTAATTTGACTTTTTGTTAATAGGGAGAACAATCTGGCTCGTTATCCTTAAGCACCTGTGAAGCTTTAGACCTTATTTAGGACACGAAGGGTAACTTTGCATTACAAAGCCAGTTCTCTGGGGGATGTTTAGGTGTTGCTAACTTTGAATGACAACAGCCTCATCTTGTTCTTTATTTGCCTTCGAGTTTCAGTGCAAGGTTCAAGCCATTTTTAAAAGAGCTCTCTGCTATCCTAAGTATGTGTAATTTACTCCTGGAGGTATTTTCATAAAGGCAGTGTTTTCTCCCAGATAAGAAATCTCTGTCATCAATTAAGAGCAATTTGATCAGGCATTTTTTTTAAATTCCCAGGAATTTTAATTGAATGACTCTTAGAGTCCATGAATATTATCGATTATGATTTTAAGAAAACTTTTCTCATATGAACATTTTGAAACGACTCATCAGTGGCAGCGTCCATTTTTCTCTGGTGGGCGGGTCATAAGGGGAGGGTTCAGGGTGGCCGTCTGGTAGGAGTGAGCTTGGAAGCCGTGCCTGAACAGCAGTTTACATAAGGTCAACGCCCTGTAAGGAGTTCACAGGAAAGAACAGGGGCAGTTTATAAAGATTATGTTCCCCTCCCTTAAATCACCATGACCAGTACTCTGACCTCAAGCAGGATCACACTTTACATCATTCCTTCTAAGTGGGAGTCTAGTTCTGTTTTTTGTTTTTTGGTTTTCAGAGAAGAATTTAATAACCTATGTATTTCTTATTTGAAATTGATCAAGCAGTAATTTTTTTAGTTCCTCACATAACTTAGTTTCTCAGGGAAATACTGATATTTTGTAGGAAGTGTGTCCTGCCGTTGATTTTGAAAACGCAATAAAGAACATGTAAGCCCATTTTTGAGGATGAACTAGTCTGCAGCTTAGAACTTAGGCAAGCTTTAAAGGCTATAAAATTCATTAGAAGAGAGGTGGATGTTACTACCTTCAGTAACTATTAGCAATGATACAAAAAATAAAAATGTCACTGTACCAGGGCCGCTCAGCTTCTCAAGTAATCCAAATAGACATTGTAATACCGAGTAATACCATTACTAGGCAAGAGTCCTAACCTGTTTCCAAACTGTCACTTCCTTTGATTTTCTATCTCCATTTCCATCATAGACATAAGGAATAAAACATGTTGATGGCTGTGCAGACTCTGTGATCCCTAATTACGTGGTTGCTGAGGGAGGGGCAGGGAATAGCGTAAAGGACCACCGGCCTTGCCAGTTTGAGTGGATACAGAATGAAAAGCAGCTGCCAGCTGCCACTTGTGAGGGGCTGGGCAGAGCTCCGCATCCTCTCATCTCCCTCCTTTCTCCCCCTTCAACTTCCCTGCAGCGGCAGACCAGTCGTGAGAACAACACTCTCCACTGCAATCGGCCCTCCCCACACCCCATCCCCCCAAAGCCGCATCAGGACCCACCTACCTTCTGAGGATGCGAGGAGGCTGGCTACCAGGAGGCTGAGGAGGATGCTCCGTTACTGCTCCTCAGCATCTCCCTCCTGGAGCAGTTAACTGGTAATACAGATTCGCCTCCATTTTCTGGTCACATGATCCCTGGCACATCTAAATAAGGATGATCACCTGCCTCCCAGATCTCCCACTGCACCGGTCACCACCACTGCTGGGGCTGGGGGACAGAGCTGGGGCTGTGCAGAGTTTCATTTGGGAATACAAAACACTCTCTCATCCAGGTTGTGGAGTCAGAAATGCAGCTCGATTTTTGTGTCTGCTCAGAAATACCGCTGCCACTCCTGTTATGGAGATTGAATGTGAACAAGCTCAGAGCACAGGTTGGAAGGAATTTAGTTTCCCTGAAGCCCATTAAAAAAAAAAAAATCCTGTAACTTCACAACACACCCAGTAAGAAAGTGGTGCAATTATTTTCATTACCGGGACCATGAGCAACAGTGGACTCTATGGAAGTATAGTGGGGTACATGACGGAGTGCAACTGGAGATTCTAGAGAAAGTTAGGATGTTTGCCCAAGACCCACACAGTTTCTGCTAAGAGACAGGCGTGTAGCTGTTGAGCACGTGAACCCTGGAGTCAGAACGCCCAAATCTGAATCTGACTTCCACTGCTTATTAGCAAGTTTGGACCAGTTACTAATCTGCCTGGTGCCTAGGACCAATGATTCACGAATAGTTAATAATATTAATTTTACTTTAAAATAAGATAATCTAGGTAGAGATTTTAGGCTTGGTTAAAAATAAACCTACAACAAATGTTAGTTATTAATACTACTATTAATTCTAAAAACACCAGCAGAAATATTGGATGTAGTTAAAGCACAGGAAGTGTGATCAAAAAGCTTACATAATGGAAAGGCATGCATTGATTTGTCTGACCTTCAAGGAAAAAAAGTATATTGTCAGAGAAACCAAGTGAAGACTTCTGGTCATAATTAGGCAAAATGTCCATGCAAAGAGTAACTATGGACACCGTGGTCAGAACTGGGTTGTTAGAAACCCCATGTTACATGATTTTCTCCCTTCTGGTAGGGTGGGTGGCGTGTCGGTTGGGAGTAGACCATGATGGAGTAGGGGAATTGGGCAGTTTTAGGTAATCTCCAAGTGGTGTAGCCCTAAAATGAGAAAGGGAATTATTCGGCAGAGTACCCTGGCCATAGTAAGTATTTAAGAAATGTTAGCTCCTATTCTTAAAATGAAGGGCATTTCATGTCCTCCCCATGACTGTTGGGGGTGGTAAGAGGGCAGTAGAGAAGGGAGAGAGGAAGAAGAAAATTTTTATATCTTTATTTAAATTAAAAGCTCACAAAATTTTTCGGCATTATGAGCAGTTGTGAAATCATCTATCATGTGCCATTTACCTCTCAGCTCTGGGAAGATGAGAGGCGGCACAATCAGGAGGGTGTGACTTTGCAGGGTCACAGACGGGCAGGGCTTCTGCAAAAGCCCAGGTGTGTTTGCCAGAGATGAGCCAACAATCGTCAGGGGAGCACAGATGGCTTCAGAGCCGGTTGTACTCTGGGTGCCCAGGGAGAAGGGTGAAAAATGGGGATTAAGTCTCTGTGAAGTTCTGGTTCGTCAGGAGCTTCCTTTCCCAGACAGAAAAATGCAGCAGTTGCAGGCTGCAGAAAGAACAGGTAAGTGTGGGAAGAACAAACACTGTAAATAAATGTTTTAAATAATGTCTATTTTATTTTGCTATTTAAAATTAAAAAAAGAATTTTAGAGAGAGAGAGGAACTGGAGAGGGAGGGAGGGATTTGCTGTTCCACTTACTGAAGCACTCACTGGTTGCTTCTTGTATGTGCCCTGACTGGAGATTGAGCCCACAACCTTGGCCAACCAAGAGGACACTCCAACCAAGTGAGCTACCCAGCCAGGGCCCAAATAATAGTAATGTCTATTTTAAAAGTCAACAATTCATATGGGAAATGATTAAGTCACATTTTTGTCATCAGGCCAGTCACAGATACCTTTAAAACATTTAAGTAACACTTCATTAAATGGAGAAATGGGAGACATCTGCTATCTTAAATCATATTTCCTTTTGTTAAGCAGGATGACCCCAGATGCCAGGGCATCACAGGCCTCACTCACAGTCGGCTCGCCACTCACGGAAATGTATTGTTTTATTCATTACACAGAAGCAGTTACACCTATTTTAGAAAGTAGGAATTATTGCTTCAGTACAGTAAGTGGCATCCTGATTGTTGCACAGACAAAAAGGACGTGGTGAAAGTCAGATTCTCCAGTGGAATTTTAGTTATTCTTTGAGAGCTTAATACTTGCAAATGATTATTAACAAATTGAGTTAAAAAATAAAAGCCAATAAGTCCTTGAAGATTATATATTGTCAACTGCTACTTGAGTTGATGATATAACTAACAGATGACTAAGTAGGTAGAACAAGTTTTCCTCTCTGGACAATCAAACTGGTGTAGGCAAGAGAGACTCAGGAAAGAAAAAAATGGAACAGCCCCAGCTATTTTTCTCCAGAAGGCTGAGTGACATAGATAACAGCACTCTCGGAAAACTGAAAAGCTGTAAGGACCTTGGAGGAACTGTAATGAACGGGAGGAGCACAAGAATACTAAAAATAGGTAGCTATGGCCTCGAATTTCAAAGGGAGGGAAAAGATGAATTGTGCAACAGTAGAAAAGAAAGACGCATATTTCTGTTAGGAACGCTTGTGTGCCCTCATAGTCATATGTTGAAGGCCTCCCTCCCACCCACCTTGTGATGGTATTAGGAGGTGGGCCTTCTGGGATTCGGGTTAGATGAGATCATGAGGGTGGAGCTCTTATGAATGGAATTAGTGCCCTTATCAAAGAGACCCCAGAGAGTTCTCTTACTCTTTCTGCCCAGTGAGGATACAATAAGAAGTCAGCAGTCTGCAGCTTGGAAGAGGGCCCTCGCTAGGACCCAGCCATGCTGGCACCCTGATTTCAGACTTCCAGCCTCCAGAGCTGTGAGACATAAATGTCTGTTGTTTATAAGTCACACAGTCTATGGTAATTTTTTTATAGCAGTCTGAGCTGACGAAGACGCTCCCAAACTGAATCTCACACATCTGCCTTAGAAAAGGAAGTAGCAAGCACTAGAAATTATTAAAAGCAAATTAGGTTGGACAAACTTCACTTTCTTTTCCATTCATTCAATCAGGCATATTTATGGGGTGCCTGTCACGTGGCAGGTGCTGTTCTAAGCACTAGAGGTACAGTGACGAACCAAACTTGTTTTTGTTTGACGAGACAAACCAAGCTTCTGCTTTTTTGGAGAGTACATTCTCATAGGTTGAGACAGACATGCAACATCAATCAGACAATAAATAGAAAATCTTTTCACTTAGAAAAAAAATGCTAGGAAGAAATAAAGCAGGGCATTGGGGCAGAGCTTTGTTCTCAGTCTCAGCCCTATTGACATTTAGGACTGGAGAATCCTCTGTTGTGTGTGTGTGTGGGGGGGGGGTGCTGTAGCAGCATCTGTGCCCTCTACCCATTAGATGACAGTAGCATCTACCCCCGTCGTGACAACCAAAGTCTTCTCCAAACATTGCCGCATGTTTCCTCGGTGGGGAGGCAAATTTCTCCCTGGTGGAGAATCACTGGGCTAAAATGACTTGGTGGTACAGTTACTGCTTCTCTGATGAAGCAGTTATAGAAGCTGGGGAGCCATGAAGAATGAGAACAAGCCAGCCACATCAAGAGCGTTCTAGATGGAGAATACAGCTGGCACTACGTCACTAAATTGGAAATGGATCTGGTGTGCAAGTCTGAGGGCTGATGGAGACAGTGGTCTTAGTGATCAGAAATGTAAGCAGTGATTGGGACACACAGGGCCTTATAGGCTACGGTATTTTAGGACTATTCCAAAATTGGAAGCTTTTAAGAAGGTGGGTAGTGATAAGACAATATCCGAATTCAAAACGGCCATTCAAGCCCATGAGTGGAGAACGGATTTAGGGCCAGGTTGGTAGGGTGGAGACAGGAGTCCAGTGGCTGACCAGGGCAGGGCTTCAGTATAAGCTTGGACGGACGGTGTGTGTGCTGGACTGAAAGCTTACAGGTAAGGACTGGGGCTCAGCTCGGCGATGGTACTAAGCTGGACTATTCTAATGAAGTTGAGATGGTGGCCACCTCCAGAATGGTTACAGGAAAGATCAAGGTCTGACAAACAATTCCAGTCCCTGGTTCACCTCTTGAACTGGAAGTTAGCAGTCGGTGCACATGAGGGTCATGGCGCTCCAAGAACACATAGTTAAATTACGGAGATCTTGGCAGAATGGAATAGTGATTGGTACTCAGTGGCAAAAGCTGTGACCTTTGAGATAAGTAGAAAGGACATGATGCATACTACCAAGAAAGAAGTCAGGACAGCAATACTAACATCAGAGAAAATAATGAAATCAGAATTTAATAAAGTAGAAAACAAGGAAACAATAAGAAAAAAGTCAATAAAATCAATCTAGTTATTAGAAAAGACTAATAAAACGAATGTCTCTCCAGAAAGATTGAACTAGAAAAAAAGAGCGAAGATACAAATAAATAATATTAGAAGTTAAAAGTATGTAACTACAGATAAAGTAGAGATTAAAAATAATAAAAGAATATTTGAACTTTATTCCAAAAATTTTGAAAACTTTTATGAAATAGATAATTTTCTAGAAAAATATAAAATAGCAAAGTTGATGCAGGAAGAATTAGAACACCTGAACAGACAACCTGATAAGAAATCAAATTACTAGTGAAAATTCTATCTCCTCAAATAAACAACAGGCAGTTTTATAAATGAACTGTGTTATACAGTTCATTTTATGTGTTAACAAATAACAAATAACAAATTTTATGTGTTATACAACACCTCTAGATTCTATAAGTTATTCTAAAAATAGAAAAAGCAGGGAGGGCTCTCTAGTTGGCTTTAGGATGCCAACATGACTGATTCCCAAACCAGATGAAAGCGTATGGTGAAGGAAAGTCAAAAG
>PVJI01021812.1:0-18566 GCA_004026765.1 Micronycteris hirsuta
CCATCTTGGCAGAAGTCCACCTTATTCCACTTTTTAAATGTCTCTCCTAGTAAGTTTAAATTGCATACATACATGGCTTACGTTATATTTTTATTGTATATCACTTGTCTAGAGTCAGTAAGTGTGCATATACTTACACATACTACAATGATTTTCATAATTTAAAAAAGATGAAATTTAATAAGCTACAGTTGTATCCTCCCTTATCACCTTGTTTCTTCTTGTGGGAATAAAGTTTGGTGAGTAATCTAATCATACTCCATTATAATGGGTTGCCTCCTCTCTGAATTTTCTATTTAACTGTTTACAAAAGAATGCAGTTCCTTCATTATGCCTTTGACATTTTCACATAAGTTAAAGATGACAGGATTCTTCTATTTTAGAATATAGCACTTAAAAACTGTTGTGAATAAGAAAGGAAGTTAGACATCCACATTTCTATTTTTGCTTTATTCTATAAATATATTTTCATAGAAGTTCCCTAGCTGGAAATAAAATATGCTTTAGCATTTTTAAAAATTTTTCCTGCTTAGCCCAAAAAAGGCAGTTCTGACCCCCTTAGTTCTCTTTAGGTAGGTTCAGCGTCTCTCAGTCCTATCTTGTTGCAGTAACCTGAGTGTTTTGAATAGTTTACATTTTAACTCTTAATCTTCAAAAACCAAAACAAATTACTCACGATGCCTTTTTGTTCTTGACTTTTGTTGCATTGTTTAGGAAGACTGCATCACAAATGACATTGGAATATCAACTTGGAAGGAGCAGACTTTTCTCTCCCATGGTGCCTTATTAGCAAAGAGCTGCCAGGCGGCGATGGAATTAGCGAAGCATGATGCTGAGGTTCAGGACATGGCGTTTCAGTATGGGAAGCACATGGCCATGAGTCACAAGGTATTTGCACACCCTTTCTCCTTTTCAGTTCTTTAAGAGCTAAAATGATGCATGAGAAACCTATGGCCACTTAATAATCTTTTATGTTTAAAAAAATGCTTATTGTGTATTTAAAATCTATAGACAATGGTTGTTATATAAACAGTATGATTGCTGAATACTGTAACTTTGAGAGAGAGCTACAGCTTACTTTAACCGTGTTTGTGGTGCTTGTCTTTCCTCACCACGTGCAAGGGTTCTTGGAGGAACTCTTTAATTATTAAATAACATGTGACGTTACCATTTATAGAATGGAAGAATATTTTCATTTTTGTTACGGTTCCCTTATAGTTCCTCATGTAAAACAAATCATGGAAAGTTAATAAAATTTGGAAATATACTGAATAAAATTTAAAGCTTTAATTTTAATAAGTGATTCTTTTGAATGGGCATGTTAAAATATAAAATATCCCAAGATTAACTGTTGTACTGTTGTCTCTATGTATATGTAATTGTAAAATCCCATTATATATGTATGTATGTATGTGTATGTGTTTATATATACATATATGTATGTGTATATATGTACACAAACACATACACACACCTTAGGTGTTACCTTAATAGCTCATAAGAGGCGGAAACATATACATATTTATGTAATATCTCCAGGTGATTTTTTTTTACATATTAAATCTTAGGTTAGTTTATTAAGCAACTACATTTATTACATCTTTTTGTAAATCCTTACCTTAAAGTAAAATAAAGGCTTCTGCCAAATAAAAAGGAATGTGTTAGGGGAAAATGATTTTAAAGAATTTTAAAGATTATTGGTAATTATATAAACTGTTAGTTGGCTTATTAAAGTACATCTGAAACCTGTATTCCTTAAGCTCGACTTTTCACTATATTATCTAGTGCTTTCTGTATATGACTAAAACATACTAGTATATATGCATTTCCTGATTTAACTCTTTTGACTACATCTTCTAGATAAATTCTGATCTCCAGCCTTTTATTAAAGAAAAGACCGGTGACTCCACGACATTTAACCTGAACTCAGCTCCTGTAGTCTTACATCAGGAGTTTCTTGGAAGAGATTTGTGGATTAAGCAGATTGGAGAGGTAAATGAAATTACTCCTATTTTAGGTACTAGTAGCATTAGTTGATTTTAGAACATAATTTGCATTTTATGATGATCTAAGACATCAGTCATATAGATCAGCCATGTTCAAGGTTATTCATTAAGAGATAAAAGTCTTACTTTATAACCTACATTTTAAGATGTAAAATTTTAACTAAAAGTTAGAAACTATGAACTTCCAGTCAACATGGAGGAGTAGGTAGACACTCTTCACCTACTTGCTCAAATATAGAAAAAATTATAACCAGATCTCAAAAATAGTAACACCCAGAACCTTTAGAAAATCGAGATGTCTGGAAGTCTGACAACCAAGAATTTAAAGAAGACACATTTATCCAGACAGGTAGGAGGGGCGGAGTTACGGAGATGGGCGGAGAGGCGGTACGGTGCCGAAAGGTGGCAGTGGCAGTGGCTGAACCGATGGGAATGTTACCTTTGGACGCACACGATCCCAGCTCCAGGCCAGACCACACAGCCCAGGGTTCCAGCACCAGGAAGACAGGTCCCCATTACTTCTGGCTGGAAAAACCAGCAAGGATTGGGGCGGTGGAAGAACTGCTGGATTTTTGCAACTTAAAGGGCCAACACGGTATTAGAACTTATGCAAATCCACCCACTCTGGGATTCAACACTGGGGCAGCAGGTGATAGGGCACTGGTGGCACACGGGAAGGGGATGAAGTGACTGGAAACAGGGCAAGCTCCAGGCGAACTGCCAGAAGCCAGGCAGCAGCACTGTCCCCTCTTGGAACCCTCCCCACACAGCTGCAAAGCGGTGAAGTAGGTTGCTCCACCCTGGCAATTTCCTAAGGCTCCTCCTCACTCAACTTACAGGTGCCTTTTCTACACAGGCCATGCTACTACAACAGGGAATAAAAGTGACTCTACCTAATACACAGGAGGCTGCTAAATTGAGGAGACAAAGAAAAATGGCCCAAATGAAAGAATAGAAAAAGAACTAAGTGAAATGGAGATCACCAACCAGTCAGATGCACAGCTCAAAACCCTGGTTATCATGATATGCAGAGAATTCCTTGAGTATAGCAAACTAACAAAGAAAGAAATGAAGGTCACACTAAATGAAATAAAGTATAAGCCACAGGAAAACAAAAGAGAAAGGAAGGAAGCTGGGATACAAACCAACGATTTGGAACATAAGGAAGAGAGAAACATTCAACCAGAACAAAAATAAGAAACAATAATTCAAAAAAATGAGGATAGGCTGAGGAACTTCTGGGACATCCCCGAACAGGCCAACATCTGAATCATAGGGGTGCCAGAAGGAGAAGAGAAAGAGCAAGAAATTAAAAACTTATTTGAAAAAGTAGTAAAAGAGAACTTACCTGATTTGGAGAAGGAAATAGACGCACAAGTCACAGAAGCACAGAGTCACAAACCAATTGGACCCAAAGAGGCCTACACCAAGACACGTCATAATTAAAATGCCAAAGGTTAAAGATAAAGAGAGAATCTTAATAGCAGCAAAAGAAAACCAGATAGTTACCTACAAAGGAGTTCTCATAAGACTGTCAGCTGATTTCTCAAAAGAAACTTTCCAGGCAAGAAGGGACTGGCAAGAAGTATTCAAAGTCATGAAAAGCAAGGACCTACAACCCAGATTACTCTAGCCAGCAAAGCTATCATTTAGAATGGAAGGGCAGATAAAGTGCTTCCCAGACAAGGTAAAGCTAAAGGAGTTCATCACCACCAAGGCATTATTACAAGAAATGTTAAAGGGACTTATTTAAGAAAAAGGAGATCAAAACTATGAACATTAAAAAAGGCAACAAATTCACAACTATCAAGAGCTGAATCTAAAAAAAAAAAATAAGCAAACAACTAGAACAGGAACAGAATCATAGATTTGGAGATCATTTGGAGGGTTATCAGCAGGGAGGAGGAGGGAGAGAATGGGGAAATGGCGCAGGGATTAAGAAGCATAATTGGTAGGAACAAAATAGACAAGGAGAAGTTAAGAGTAACATAGGAAATGGAGAAGCCAGACCCATGGACATGAATTAAAGGATGGGGATTGCTGGAGGGAAGGGGGTACCAGGCAGAGGGTGGCAAAGGGGAGAAAATTTGGACAACTGTAATATCATAATCAATAAAATATACTTTAAAAAAGGTTAGAAACTGCAATACTGTGTTTTGTTATTACATGACTTCTTCAAATATTGCAACACAAATCTAGTGCCTATGGTGCATACTAATCACCTTAGGATTTTTTTTTCCTAAAGGCTTTCAAAAATTGGGCTGTGATAACAACACCACCCTTTAACTGACGGCAATTTCCCGTCTGTAGACTCTAGCTCAAGCTGCAGAATTCCAGGAGGTCTGTTTATCAGCTCATTTGGGTTATATTTTAACGACTAGAACAGGAACAAATCACAGAAATAGAGATCACATGGATGGTTATCAGTGGCGAGAGGGACAGGGAGAAGGGGATGGGAAGGTATAGGGAATAAGTAGCATAATTGGCAGGCATAAAATAGACAGGGGGAGGTTAAAAATAGTATAGGAAATAGAGAAGCCAAAGAAATTATATGTACAACCCATGGACATGAACTAATTGGTGGGGGGAGCGGGGCGGGGAATGCTGGAGTGTGGGGGGTGCAGGGTGGAGGGGGGATAAAGGAGAGAAAAAATTAACAACTGCAATAGAGCAATAAATCAATAAAATATACTTAAAAAATAAACTTGGATTTTGAATACTCAAGTTCTGAGGCATTATTGGAGGAGGAAAACAACATGGTTAAATGGGAGGGGGACAAGGGCTTCCATTGACTAAATTTCCCACTTTCAGAAGCAGGAGGCAGTTGTTGGTGACGAAAGGAAACTTTTTGGAGTTTTGTTTAGCTTCATGGTTCTGATTCATTGAACTGAATGGAGACTGGTTGGGGATCCAGGCACAGCTGAGGGCGGGGCAGCCACTGTGCTTAAAGCAGGGAGATTCTAAGTGATAATCTGCACTCAGGAAGGTAAGACTTTTGCTCTTCTACCCCACCTCCTTTATTGGCTCTCAAAATGCTATCAGCCATCTTAAAATCCCTCATATTCACCTGGAAGAAAACAACAGGATCCCTTTCTGGGGATACTCAAACCCAGGCAAAAAGACCTACAAGTGTGGATGAGTGAGGCTCCCCCGGTAAGCATGCCTTGTTCCTGACCAGCCCTCCAGCAGGGAGGCCCGCCAGTCGACAAGCCTCGAAGTATCCAGTGCAGTGTGACAGGGACTAGGTGACCGCTGGGCGTTTGAGTGAAGCCTCTGCCATAAAAGAATGGGTCGAAAGCAAACCGATTAAAAGAGGGAACTTAGAAGAAAAGAGACAGTGCAACAACAACAAAAAGGACACTTTTCAAAAGTACTGTAATAAATATATTCGGGGAGATAGGATGTTAAATCCATGAAATAAGAGCAGGTGATGTATTTATAAAAGGACAATGCAGGAATTACAAATCAGAATTATAAAATATAAAAATATGAAAGCAGAATTTTTTTAAATGGAAGATATAAATGAGAAAATGTCCCAGGAATTTGGATGAAAGATAATAGAAAAATAGAAAAGATAAGAAAATTAGAAGACCAATTCAGAAGATCCTCTATCTGTTATGAATCCCAGAAAGAGAATACTAAAATGCAGGTGAGAAAATTAACAATGAATTTTTTAAAAGAAAAGAAAATGATAAGAATTGAAAAACCTGAGTCTCCAAGTTAAAATGGTACCCTAAATAATGAACTTTAAAAGACCCACACAAAGCCCTGGCCAGTGTGGCTCAATTGGTTGGGTGTTGTCCTACAAACCAAAAGGTCGCTGGTTCGATTCCAGGTCAGGGCACGTGCCTGGGTTGCAGGCTTGGTCCCGAGTCAGGGAGCATACAGAATGTGGCTGATTGATATTTCTCTCTCACATCAATGTTTCACCCTCTGTTCTCCTTCCCCTCCCCTCTCTCCTAAATCGAAAATAAAAAATAAAATTAAAAAAGACCCACACCAAATCACATCATTATCAAATTTTGAAACAATGGGGATAAAGAAGAGATCCTAAAACTTACAGAAAGAAAGAGAAAACCCCGCCTGCAAAGGATCGAGAATCAGAATAGCCTTAGTAGTGACAATGAAAGTTTTAAGACAATGGAATTTACTTCAACATTTCAAGAGAAAATTGTTTCCAACTTAGAATTTTATGCCAGTCATGTTATCAAGTGTAATGTTAAATAAAGACAATTTAAAACAGATAAACAAGGCCTCAAAAAAACTTACCTTCATCTTTTTTCAAAGAGCAAGTGAAGTATTCTATTAAGGCAAGAGAGTAACCAAGAAAAAGAAAGACATGGAATTTAGGAAATAGGAGATCAGACAGAGGTGTGAGGTGAAGGGAATTCCTAGGACAACGTGAAGAGAAGAAGAATAAATGACAACAGTATTGCCAGCAATAAGAGACCATGTGCCAAGAACTGTTCTAATGAGAAACCCGGGGCCCAGACATCCGCTGACTCATGCACAGCGAGGCCATGGCAGAGCCAGGATTCAAACCCAGGCAGCCTAGCTCCAGGGCACATGTCCTTCAGTAGCATGCTACACTGTTTCTCATCCGAGCGAATCCTAGGCTGATGGCTGTGCATCCAGTGTAGGCTGGGACAAGAGAACAGAGATCTCCAGGAGAACTATCTTCAAGGGAAAAAAATGGTACTGATGACAACCTAATGTACTTGAACGCATTGAGAATTTAGGGACAAGTTAATGATAGGCACAGAAAAGTGAGTGTTCCTGTTACCATTACTGCAAAACAAATTGTCTCAAAACTTACCTGCTTCAAATCATCATTTTAACATGTTCATGGATTCTATGAGTCAGGAATTTGGACAGTGCAGAGGGGATGACCGCTCCCTGGCTTCTGGGGCCTCAGCGGGAAAGCCCCAGTGGCTGGAAGTGACTCAGTAATGCTGGACCCTGGAATCATTTGGAGGCTCCACTCACACCTGGCACCTGGGCTGGGCTCCCAAGAAAACCAGGCTGCTGACCAACCAGAGTGCTCACACATGGCCCCTCCATGTAGCTGGCATTCTCACAGCATGGCAGTGTCAGAGTAGTCAGACTTCTTCCTTGCCAGATCAGAACTCCAAACACAGTGTGCCAGCCAACCAAAGAGACTGCATCATGTCTTACGACCAGCCTTCCAAGTCAAACAGCCATTTCCATGGTCTCCTATCAAATCAGGGGGAGGGACTGTAACCTCATCTATCGATGGGAAGGCTTTCCAAGAACTTAGGACCCACATCTTAAACAGCCACACTAAACATACAGGATAAAATGAGGCAGTTATTAGCTATAGTGAAAAAATGTCAATGTATAAGGAAAGAAATGTAATCAGTACTCTACATGGCCTAGAAAGTAATACTTATATAGTATAAAATGAAAATGTCAAATATTAACTTAAACCAAAAAAATGTAATTAATGCAAAGAGGCTAGAAAAAAATGGGTGTATTTTGATCATGTAAGAAATGTAATATTTGAAGAAAAATAAATGTAATTTTTTAAATTTTTTTAGAAATTATTTTTTCTTTTTTTAATATATTTTATTGATTATGCTACTACAGTTGTCCCATTTTTTTCTCCCCTTTTCCCCTCCACCCTGTACCCCCTCCCACTATCATTGCCCCACCTTAGTTCATGTCCATGGTCGTACATGTAAGTTCTTTGGCTTCTCCGTTTCCCATATTATTGTTAACCTCCCCCTGTCTGTTTAGTACCTACCATTTATGCTGCTTATTCTCTGTAACTTTCCCCCATTCTTCCCCCTCTGCCTCCCCACTGCTAACCATACAGTTCAATTTTCTGGTGGTTCTGGTTATTTTTTGTATTTTGTCGTTGTCCTTTGGTTATGCAAGGAGCCGAAGAGTATCTACCTACACTTCCATCTTGACTGGAAGTCTGTTCTTCTTTATCAACATTGCTTTCGCTATTTGGAGTCAACTTAGATTCTATTTCTTTCATGGTAGGATCAATAGATGATATCTAAAATGTAATAATCATGGCAGAACAATATTGGAAGATTAACAGCAGAAAAAACAGTTAAAGAGTGGGACATGGGACAGGCAGGGTCTGGAGAGTGCTGCGATATTTTGTTAGAAGTCTTGTATTATTTGACTTTTTAAATAATATACATATATTTGGTTTTCTTTTAAAACTTTTAGTTTAAAGTTTTATATGCTTTACTACAGTAGTTTTAGTTCTAGGCATTTATACCAAGAAAAATATCAGAGGTATGGGCAGACTTACATATTAAAATGTGTAGTAAAATTCTAATTCTAAAAGAAAGAAAATGAAAATTGATCTATTTCAATATAGAAAGTGATTAAATGAAGTATCATACAATGAAACATCACACAACTATTGAATATTGTATTACTAGGGTGTATTTGTATGTTTTTCGACAGCTGAACTGAAAATATATGTACAGATAGTGTTAATAACTCTAATTGGGTTACCTTAGAGTACGTTGCAGGTTTGCATTTTGGTTGAAAAGCTACAGCTAAAAATTCTCTACCAGCTATTCACATGTGTGCAGACATATATAAGAATAGCATGGATATAAATTTTAAAGAAGCTTCACAGAAAAGAGACATATTTAACTCTCAGTTTCTTTGCAAGTATACTACATCGTAAATATAGACAACATGAGAGTCCAGGATTTCCTAAACAGCTGGTGAAATATTCCCAAATCATTATCCCCAACTTGAGTTAGAGTCAAAGGGTATCCTTTCCAAATCATCTATGTGTAGCCACTGACTTTATGTCCTTCTTACATCTACATATCTGAGTCAGGGTCACCGATGAACAGAAAATGAATTCATCTAAAGCAAATAAATGTAGTTTCTGTCATGCATATGGCAACATTTTTCAGATTAAAGAGTCCTAATGAGTTTATTTTAATCATCCAATTATAATATTCATGTTTATATAAAGCTCTAAAGATAATGATCTTGCGCTGTGAATGAGTTAGGAGACACAATTTTTTTAAGTATACTTTATTGATTATGCTATTACAGTTGTCCCATTTTTTCCTCCTCTCTATCCCTCTCTGTTCTGCACCCTGCCTCCAGCATTCCTCCTCCCTAGTTCATGTCCTTGGGTCTTATATATAAACTCTTTGGATTTTCCATTTGCTATACTATTCTTAACCTCGCTCTGTCTATTTTGTACCTATCAATAATACTTTTTATTCCCTGTACACTTTCCCCATTCTCCCCTCTTCCCCTCCCCACTGATAACCCTCCATGTGATTTCCATTTCTGTGATTCTGTTCCTGTCCTAGTAGTTTGCCTAGTTTGTTTTGTTTTTGTTTTGTTTTTAGGTTCAGTTGTTGATAGTTGTGAGTTTGTTGTCATTTTACTGTTCACAGTTTTGATCTTTTTCTTAGGTAAGTCCCTTTAACATTTCATGTAATAAGGGCTTGGTGATGATGAACTGCTTTACCTTATCTGGGAAGCACTTTATCTGCCCTTCCATTCTAAATGATAGCTTTGCTGGATAGAGCTATCTTGGATGTAGGTCCTTGCCTTTCATGGCAAAATATACAGGGAACCAATAATGAAGGGAAGGAAACCAGGACTGAAATCAATTATTTGGAACGGAAGGAAGAAATAAACATTCAGCTGGAACAGAATGAAGAAACAAGAATTCAGAAAAGTGAGGAGAGACTTAGGAACCTCTGGGACAACTTTAAACATCCCAACATCCAAATCATAGGAGTGCCAGAAGGAGAAGAGGGAAGAGCAAAAGATTAAAAACTTGTTTGAAAAAATAATAAATGAAAACTTCCCCAATCTGGTGAAGGAAATAGACATAGAAGTCCAGGAAGCTCAGAGTTCCAAAGAAGTTGGACCCAAGGAGGAACACCAAGACACATCATAATTAAATTACCCAAGATTAGAGATAAGGAGAGAATCTTAAAAGCATCAAGAGGAGAGAGTTACCTATGATGGAGTTCCCATAAGACTGTCAGCTGATTTCTCAAAATAAACCTTACAGGCAAAAAGGGGCTGGAAAGAAGTATTCAAAGTCATGAAAGGAGACATAGTTTTCATAACACTTGAGAGAGACATGCCATCCTAAATTTCAAGGAGGTTCCTTATTAATCCAGAAATTGGTTCTTTCTAGTTCTCTTTTTCCAATTTTTCATGAGATTAACTTCCTATGCATTTTGGTGATCTTTTCCTCCCCCAGGTTTCGAATTTTATTGCAAGATCCTTAAGAATAATAGTGAATTTACCTTTGAATTACCCACAGTACCTGGCATAGTGACTTACTTGGAGTAGTCATTCAATTAATATTTGTCAAAAAGCGTGTGCGGTGTAGTCTCCGCAGGGTGAGCTGTGTCTAATGGCAGCCCTGTGTTGTTAAGTAGAAAGATCTGAGTTGGTGTCATAGAAACTGCCTGTAGAGGACCAGGGTTACGAACGCCTGGATTCTAGTTTGGGCTCTGCTCACGTCTGTGTAACCTGAATCACCTCCTTTCACGTGTTTTTATTATTTTCTGTAAAATGATGGCATTTAAACTAGATTATGTCTAATGTCCCTTTCAGCTCCTAAATAAATATAAGAAATAGGTCTCTTAGGCAAGAGATGCATCATAAGAAAAATATTTATCTCTATTAGAAGCTTAAGACTAGTTTTGACACTGAGACATAGAAAAGTCTTGCTCCTAATGGTAGAAGTTACCTATGATTTTTTATTATTACACATGAAATTACTTCTTCACACTGCTCAGACAGGTTTGTGCTCCATCTACTCTTTTGATTCCCTGCTTGGGGAGAGTGAGAATTAATGACTAGACGTGGAAGGGAGGAAGAGATGACATACGCTTAGTTACCCTTCAACATTATTGCGAAGCCAGGAAGACGAGCACCTCTGGAATCTCTCGTATCAGGCCCTCCTACCTCCTCTCCAACTCCCTCTTTCCCACCAAAATCTTAAGATTAGATAGTCTTCTTCCAGCACACCATAGGCACGCTCACCCACACCACACACACCACACCTTTTCACAACGGGCGGTTTCGGGCACCAGGCCGTACCTGAAGCAGCTAAAAAATATTTGTTGAGCAATGTCTCCATACTAAATTCGACAGGTTTCTCCCTACCTTCATTTTAAATTTAAATTTGTAGCTGCTGAAAAATAATGATCTGGTAAAAGTACTGATAGTGAAAGAGTGATTCACCCTAGGGAGGTGAAGTCATTACTCGGTTATCATTTTGATTCCTAATAAAAGAAAGTAGAATCTTTCAGAGAACCACAGAGCTCTGACTCTCTCAGGAAGTCCAGAGGCTATAGCAGGTCAGCAGCTTTATTTTTAATGATCCTTCTAGTTTCCTGCTACCATCATAAGTCACCTGAAGAAAGAAGAATTATGATTATATTTTCTTGGTTATTTCTGAAAGTACTGAAATGTCACTTAGGCTTGTGACATCCTGACACTGTCATAACCAGCCATAAAATACCTTAAGTGAACTACATATTACCAATGCTAAGCTGTAACTCACATGTCCCTAGATATCCTACTATTCCTATGCAAAAAGCAAAACAGAGATCGCCAGGCAGGGCTGGTGTGCGTGAACATGGCACAGGCATATTCGTAAACAAAAGGGAAAATGCGTATTCAGAGAGGCCTCAGATGCCATGTGACATTCTTCTAACTATTTAAGTTTTGAGTTATTTCAAATGGAATAATATTGACAACATCCTCTACCATACAGTGTACAGTGTGGGCATCTGGAAGATGTATATACAACCATAAAGACTAGGAAATGGTTCCAGATGTCACCTAAATTAAAACTTTTCTTAAGGTTTTCTGCTGCACTTAAAGAAACAGAGTGCTTCACTACAGGATACACAGCAGTAAATGCCCTGAAGGTTGTCCACGGCCTCTGTAAGAGGGGATACAGAAACACACACATATAAACAAGACTGTAAGTGATGCCACCTGGAGGGCAGAGGAAGGAAAGTTCATAATGAGCTGGGGAAGCCGGGAAAGGGTTTGTGAAGTAGGTGCTACCTGAGATGGTCCCTGAAGATCTTGACAGCAAACATGGAAATGAGGGGCTGGCCTCCAAGGCAATGGAATCCCCCCAAAAGGGATGCAGTAGGCAAGTGTGCACTGCCTTCAAAGAAAAAAGAGTGTTACTATTTGGATGGAATCTGAAAAACATGAGGCAGTATGGGAACAAATGAAAAGTTGATCTAAAATAGTACAAAATGACTATATGTAAAGGCTTCAGTTCGAACAAAAACATGTACACGAATGTTCAGATCGGCAATATTTACAATAGCCAAAAAGGGAAACAACCCATTGTTCATCACGTGGTGAGTGGATAAGCAAAATGGGGCATATCCATACAATTGACTGTTGTTCTGCCACAGAAAGGAGCGGCATGCCGGTCCGCGCCACCACAGGACAGACGCTCTGGAGCTAGGCAGTAGCGATGGCTGCACAGCATTGCGAATGTTCTAAATGCCACCGAGTGTGTCCTTGAAAACAGTTAAAATTATGAATTGTATGTTACAAGATTTTTACCTCAATTTAAATAAACACTTTGGGATGTTTGCCTGTGGAAGATGAACTTGGTACAGAAGTCATGGAGCAGATATTTAAAGTGTTCGAGCCAGGTGCTGTCAAAGTCTGCAGTGTGTTTCAGGGAGGCGTACCTGAGTACCTCACATAGATGAAGGGAACAAGGACATACTAGAGAGGAGATCAGGCTGGAGGTTTGGGGGAACCTGTTAGTAAGTACAGGGGAAAAGTCCCAATTACAGTGTTGGCAACTAGAATGGGACGGTAAGGCGGTTAGGAGTTAAACTGATTTCAGAGAGAAAATGTGTAAGACCTGAAATTGATATGTGAGGGAGAAACTGGCAGTGTATACTGGAGAAAGGCCATGAGAGGCCAAAACCAGGATTTTGAACTTGGATAACAGGAAGAATTTTACCATTAAGAAAAATAGAAAAGTGGAGAAAAGCCGGTGTAGGTTTGGTGTGCTTGAGGTGTACTAGGTGGCCATCGCCTTGGGACTTGGCCCCTGGAGGAAACAACCCAATTCCACTGTCAACCTGGTTTCCTTACTTATGGCTTTTCTGGAATCTGGGTGGGGGTTTTTTCCTTTGGTCAAACTGTGCGATTTTAAATTTCATGTCTCTTCCAGATGCTAAGAGACCATAGTAAGAAAAATGTTTTGCAAAGAGATAAGATGACTTTTGAACAGAGAGATTTACTATGTAGACAATATAAGCCCCTCCTCTTTTTTTCATTGGGCACCACAACCTTCTTTGCCTGTCTGTTGCTTCTTCTTTTCCCAGTGAATCAAAGGAAAAGAATATGAGAAATTTAATCCGTGGACATTCACATTTGCCGCCAGAGATTAGCTTTACCAGGTAAAAGAGATGGCAAAGTCAGGTACTCGAGCAGTCCAGTCAGAATGATGTTGACTTCCTTGCAGATGCCTTCTGTGCTTTCTTATTAGCAGGCAAGCATGCTCATGACCCACATGGTGCAGTTGGTTGGTCCCACAAAGTGAAAGGTTGCCAGTTCAATTCCTGGTCAGGGCACATGCCTGGGTTGCAAATTCGGTCCCAGGTCAGGACATGTAGTAGAAGCAACTGATCGATCTTTCTCTCTCACATTGATGTGTTTCTCCCTCTCTTTCTCCCTCCCTTAGCCTCTCTCTAAAAATGAACAAATAAAATCTTTATTAAAAAAATGGTCAAGATAGCAAAGAAGAGGCTTGCCCCGTTTTTTCATATTCTAATACCTTCCCAGCTCTGTAACTGGCGAGCCTGACAGTATGAGGCCTGCTTCTTCTACCACACCAGCACTCAGCTGGCCGCTTCAGCTGCTGGGCTGGTGCGTGTAGTATATTTCTGATTGGTGACCTTTTTAAATTTTTATACCTTACACGCAAATCATTCTGGGATGAGGATGAATGTATCCTTCCTTCCTCTGTCCCCCAACAAACCTCCTTTTTAAAAATAAACTCAACCTCTTCATACCAATGCAAATGGATAAACAGGGTTTATTTTCAGCAAGACGTACTTTCTTTAGAGGAACCAATGGTATTTCTGCCTGTGCCAAGGCAAAATATCTTTAAAATGTTATTTTTGCTGCCACCAATGTAATCTTTTATTCAAACAAGGATCACTGATGGATATTGGTTAAGACAGTTGAATGAATGGTTAGTAGGGAACCAAATATTCACATGGACTCAAAGCACCCTACAAATGACTTATTAAATACATTGAACAAACCCAGTGTCACCATTAATGGCAAACTGATATTGTGTGACTCCTCATGTAATAGAGAAGTATACAGCATCATCTAGTTGTCTTGCCAAAATGTTTTAACTTTAATTATTACAAAACAATCACACAAATCCAGGATAAGGAACATTCTATAGAGCAAGTGACCTGGACTCTTAAAAAAATGCTAGTATTTTTTTTTTATTTTTTAAAGATTTTATTTATTTATTTTTAGAAAGAGGGGAAGGGAGGGAGAAAGAGAGGGAGAGAAACAGCAATGTACAGTTGCCTCTCACATGGCCCTCACTGGGGACCTGGCCCACAACCCAGGCATGTGCCCTGACTGGGAATCGAACTGGGACCCTTTGGTTCCCAGCCCACGCCCAATCCACTGAGCCACACCAGCCAGGGCTAAAAAAAATGCCAGTATTATGAAAGAAAGGACATGTAGTTGTGTGTGGACTATTGTAGGTGAGTAGAGATTATAAAGCCATGACATCCCTTAGGAATGTATGATTTTTAATTTGATCTTGGATTGGGATAAAAACAGCTCTGAAGAACACTTTTGGTTGACTTGTAATATTTGAATATGGATTTTATCTCAAATATCATGGGTTTAGGTTACATAGGAGAACACCATTTTGTTCTTTGGAGATAAATGTTGAAGGGATGAGACATCATGATGTCTACAACTTACTCTCCAACACTCAGCGAATGATTATCCAGACTAGAGAGAACACAAAGATTGCAAAATCCTAGCAATTGGTTAATCTAGCTGGAGGGCAAATGGGTGTTTATTATGTTCTTTCAACTAAAATGTCTGAGGGAGAGGTAGTTTTCATTGAAGATTTTACAAGAGAATCTTTTTTAAAAAACAAAAAGACTGTTATTCCAAAATATAGCTGATAGCATTGGGGAAAAATAACACGATAAGTAGAGATGACCCGTCTCTAGCAATTTCTGGACTCCCTGCTGTGGAATATTAGTTTTCTGCTTTTAGAAAAAGGTTCCCCATATCCAGCTTTCAAGTCCAGATAACAGTAGTTAGAAATTGGAAACAGTTCATTTATGTCATCCAATCCTTCTTTGTTATCTGACTTATAAAAAAGCATTTGTTTCTTAAAGTAAAAGACCACATTGTACATCCATTACTTACCAAGAGGGAATCTATCTGGCTTTGGTCTGCAGAGACTTGTATATAAACCTTTGGAATTAATCCCTCTGTGAATCCTCTCAGAGTGCTGGCTTTTATTGCTTTTGTACGGAATATTGTTTTACAGTACTCACGATAGCTGTCTGAGGAAGCCTCCAGTGTCGAGCACTGGAATACTATCTTGTCTATTTCATATGGGTTTTTAAAAGTTATTGGGCTGAAATTGGCAAATAAAATTATATGGGTTTCAGATACACAATTCTATACTATAATACATCATCTGTGTAATGTTCACTACCCAAGTCATTTATCCCCTCTTTATCCTCTTCTAACTGTCCCACCCTCTTTCCCTCTAGTAATCACCACACTCCAGTCTGTGCCTGTGAGTTTTGTTGTTCTTGTTGTTTGCTCGATTCCCCTCACCTTTTTCACCACCCTCCCAATCCACATCCCTTCTGACAGCTGTCTCTGTCCTCTGTCTGTAAGTCTGATTCTATTTTGCTCATTAGTTTACTTTGTTCATTAGATCACATATAACTGAGATCATGTATTTGTCTTTCTCTGACTGGCTTATTTCACTTAGCATGATATCCTTCAGGTCCATCCATGCTGTCATGAAAGGTAAGATTTCCCTCTTTTTTGTGACCAAACAGTATTCCATTATGTAAATGTATGACAGCTTTTTTATCTGCTCATCTACTGATAAGCACTTGGACTGTCAAAATCTTGGCTATTGCAAATAATACTGCAATGAATATGGGGGTGCATATATTCCTTCAAATTAGTGTATCTAGTTTCCTCAGATAAATTTCCAGAAGTGGAATCGCTGGGTCATGAGGCAGTACCATCTTTAGTTTTTTGCAGTAACTCAATACTGCTTTCCACAGTGGCTACACCAATCTGCATTCCCACCAACAGTGCACAACAGTTCCATTTTCTCCACATCCTTGCCAATAATTGTTTTTTTATTGATTTATTGATAACAGCCTTTCTGACAGGTGTGAGGTGGTATCTCATTGTTATTTTAATTTGCATTTCTCTAATGACTACTGATTTGTGCATCTTTTCATATTTCTTTTGGCCTTCTATATGTCCTCTTTGGAGAAGTGTCTACTCAGGTTCTTTGCTCCTTTTTTAATTGGATTGTTTGGTTTGCTTGGTGTTGTTTTATAAATTCTTTATAAATTTTAGATATTAACCCCTTATCAGATGTATCATTGGCAAATATGTTCTCCCATTCAGTGTGTTGTCTTTTCATTTCATTGATGGTTTCCTTTGCTGTACAAAAACATTTTAGTTTGATGTAGATCCATTTGTTTAGTTTTTCTTTTGTTTCCCTTGCCTGAAGAGACACATTAGAAAAATATGTATTTCGTATTTGTCCAATTTTCCCAACACTATTTATTGAATAGACTATCTTTACACCATTGTATGTTCTTGCCTCCTTTGTCAAATATTAATTGACCATAAAGACATAGGTTTATTTCTGGACTCTCTATTTTGTTCCATTGATCTATATGTCTATTTTATGCCAGTACTGTGCTGTTTTTATTAGTATTGCCTTGTAGTATAGTTTGATATCAGGTAGTGTGATTCCTCCAACTTTTGTTTTTCTTTCTCAAGATTGCTGTGACTATTTGGGGTCTTTTGTGGTTCCATATAAATTTTTGAAATATTTGTTCTAGTTCTGTGAAATATGTCATTGGTATCTTAATAGGAATTGCATTGAATCTATAGATTGCTTTGAGTAGTATGGACAATGATGTTAAGGCTTCCTATCCATGAACATAGTATGTGCTTCCATTTATTTTTATCTTCTTCAATGTTTTTCTTCACTGTCTTATAATTACCCAAGAGCAGCCCTTTTACATCCATGGTTAAATTTATTCCTAGGTTGTTGTTGGTTTTTTTTTTTTTTTGATGAAATTGTAAATAGAATTAATTTCTTAATTTTCCTTTCTGATAGTTCATTATTGATATATATAAATGCAGCTCTTATCTGGATATTAATTTTGTATCCTCCTACTTCACTGAATTCATTTATCAGTTCTAGTAGGTTTTTAGTGGAATCTTTAGGGTTATCTATATATAGTATCATGTCATCCGCAAATAATGACAGTTTTACTTCTTCCTTTCCAATTTGTTGTCTGATTGCTGTGGCCAAGACTTCCAGTACTATGTTGAACCAGAGGGGTAAAAGCAGACATCCCTTTTTTGTTCTCAATCTTAAGGAAAACACTTGTAGTTTTTTCCCAGTGAGTATGATGTTGGCTATGAGTTTGTCATATATGGCCTTATGTTGAGGTATGTTCCCTCTATCCCAACTTTGCTGAGAGTTTTTATGATGAATGGGTGTTGGATTTTATCAAATGCTTTTTCTGCATCTATTGATATGATCATATGATTTTTATCCTTCATTTTGTTCATGTGGTGTATCACATGTATTGATTTGTGGATATTGTACCAAAGTTGTATCTGCAGTATAAAACCTACTTTATCATAGAATTTTTTAAATATTATGGAATATATTTTTAATATATTCCTGGATCCAGTTTTCTAATGTTTTGTTCAGGATTTTAGCATCTGTGTTCATCAGGGATATTGGCCTATAAATTTATTCCTTTGCAGATAAAACCTTTATCTGGTTTTAGAGTTAGAATACTGCTGGCCTCATAAAATGAGCTCGGGCATCTTTCCTCCTCTTGAATTTTTCAGAATAGTTTGAGAAGAATAGGTGTTAATTTTTCTTTGAGTGAAATTCACCTGTGAAACCATTCAGTCCAGGACTTTTGTTTGTTCCAAGTTTTTTGATTACTGCTTCCGTTTCACAAGTTGTAATCTGTCTATTCAGATTCTCTGATTCTCCTAATTCAGTTTTGGGAGATTGTATGTTTCTAGGAATTTTTTCATTTCATCCAGATTGTCTAGTTTGTTGGCATATAGTTGGTCATACTGTTTTCTTACAATCCTTTGTATTTCTTTGGGGGTTTTATTTTATTTATTTGAGGTTTGTCTCCTTTTTTCTTGATGAGTCTGGTTAAAGCTTTGTCAATCTTGTTTAGCTTTTCAAAAAAACAGCTCTTGCTTACATTGACCTTTTGTATTGTTTTT
>PVJI01021813.1:0-26450 GCA_004026765.1 Micronycteris hirsuta
CTTGTGCACTACTCCGTCCTCAGTACCATAGTACCTGGAATATATTCTCAACAAAGTTTTGCTAATGAAATGACCTGGTCAAAGCTGATACTCAGGGGAGCAGAAGGAGGTGGGCTGGGCTGGTTTCTCCCTCCTCTCTTTGCCCAGTCCCCCTCAGCAGGGATCAGGACAGTTCAGTATATCATCGGAATGGCTAGCTCTTATCAAGCCCTTACTAAGTACCAGTTACATATCCAGAAGAGTTAAATATATCATTATGCCCATTTATAGATGAAGAAACCAAGACTCAAGGCAGCCAGCTAGTCAGCAGCAGAGCTGTGACTGGAATGCTGGGCTAGGCGCACACTGTGAACTGAGGGGTGGTGGTCAAGCCTCACCTGCACTCCTCGTTGCTCCAGGTGTTGGATCAGACTTTTCCTCATGATGAGCCTGGTGGGGGGGAGGACGGCAAAGGCCAGCATGAGAGGGACTAAGGAGAAGGGCAGAGGCAGGTCTCTATGAGAACACCACCCAGCCTTCTCGCCCACCTCACCATTTAGAAACCACAGCTGCCAGCTGGTTCAGCACAGGGCTGGAGAAAGGGAAGTAGGTCCTGCGGAGAGGTGATATTGTGGTCAGTCCATGGGTCTCTGTCATGGGTGGGGAGTAGGGGTGGTAGTGATCCCTGACTAGTGAAACCTACTCCCTCTAGAAGAACCTTTCCAGTTGCCCCGATGGGCAACTCACCCATTGTTCAGTGAGGTCCTACCCTTACATCCCTGACTCCGTGCTTTGAGGGTGTGCCCATGCCTCACTGTTTTACGGAAGAGGAAACTGATCTTGGAGTGCGGTTTTAACTTGCCCGAGGTCCCACAGCAAGTCTGTCAGGGGGCCAGGACTGAAGCCCAGCTTGATTCCCAAGCTGGACACGCAATCTGGACAGCCTCCTGGTTAAGTCTGACCAGCTTCCTGAGGCCGGATGATGTTTAATGGCTCAGCTACTTGCCCCTAATTGTTCCACTCCTGGGGTGACTTTACAGGCTCTTCACAATGTTGCAGGGAAGGCTCTGGAGTCAGACCCACGGCAAACCAGGCTCTGTACTTCTAGCTGTACGACCTCAAGCAAATGCCAGGCCTCCTCGGAGCCTCAGCCTCTCCGTGGGCACCGTGGGGCCGTGATTCCTGTACTTTCTGGGGATGCTGCAAAGTAAAGCTCAGCTACGCTAAAGGACGTGAAAACAGATTGCAAATCCCGTATAAAAGTTATGTACACAACGTTCTGTGGTATAATGATGTCTTTGTAGCAAAGGATTGTGGGGGCTGGCTGGGAGCTTCCCTCATGACCACAGAGGGGAGCAGAAAGCACTGGGGCCGCCACAGAGTTCTCTGAAAGCAAAGGGAGGAGCCTGGCCTGCGATCTGGTGAAGTATCCAAATTCCTGACGCTTTACCCAGATGTTACTTTGTTAATCCTTGTCTCCCAACAGGAAAACACTTGCTTTTCCTTTTGAGAATCAGGGAGTGATACTGTAATTAATTAGCATCTGTCTACCTTGCCAGGCTATAAGCTGAGGGCCTTGCCCCACCCACACTGGTCTTCACAAGTGTAACTGCACCAGGAAGAGTAGGCATTCAATGAATATTTGTTGGATGAATGGGTGAATAAATGAATCCTGTGCCCTAAAACTCTGTCCACATCAACACCCATTTGCACTGAATTTCAGGGGGTTAATGGTCCCCTTAGTATTCATGAATGCTAGGTGAGAACCACTATCTTCCAAGCACCCTGGGGTTATCCTGCGGGGAGCTTGAGAGCTGGGGACCCTACAAAATGGAGTTTGAGATAGGAAGGTGTTTTTCTGAGGACAGAAGCGCTGGAAGCCCGGGGAGGATGGAGGGAGATGGGGACTCTGTGGGTACCTGTTGATGATGGTGGGCAGGAAGCAGATGAAGAACTTCTCGGGGATGGGGACGAAGGGCAGCAGCCCCAGGTAATACAGTAGCAACAAGGAGAACGTTCGTCTTATTGTGAAGGAGAACGGCATCTCCGGGTTCTGGGGGAAAGGGGAGGTGAGAAGGGGATTGGTCTGCCCCTGGGGAAGCAGAGAGCCTTGGGCTGAAGGGGGACAGTTTTTGGACGTTCAGGAAGCCCTACTTACCTGCAGGATCAAAGCCACATCTTGGCTTGGCACACAAGCCCTAAATGCTCCCTCCCCGTGCCCTCCAGCAGGATGTTACTCTCACTCTTTCTCTACTGCCTCACCTCTCCAAATCCTGCAGAACCCTTCAAACCCTTCCAGCCTAGGAGGAGGGGCCCCTGGAGCAGGAGGGGAAAGGGACTCACGGCAGCCTTGCACTTCTTCATGACTGAGTTCTTCTCTGAGGCCCAGATGGTGATTTCATTGCGGTCAAAGTGCCTCACCAGGCTGGCTATCTGGAAGGAAGAGGAGAAGTGATGAAGGGGAGTTAGGCCTCTCTTGAGGCCCGGCGCCCCCCAACCCTGCCTGCAGCACCACCTTCTGAATGAGCTTCTCGTTTTCCCCTTTGACCTCCACAGTCATGGGTGTCCGAGGGAACCGCTGGAACAGGTCCTCCAGACTCACCATGCGCCTGTCTGACCCATGTGCAAAGTGGCCTGGGAGGTTGTGGGAAGAGAGAGCAGGATTGGTTGGGTGGGGGCAAGAACCCAGGGGAGGAACAAGTCCTAGCGGGAGAGAGGGCAGAGGCTGAGGCCATGCCGAGCTCTTACCTGGCGAGAAGTAAACCTCCAGCTCCTCTTTGTAGAGGGGCAGCTCCTGGGGAGAGCGAGGAGCAAGTGAGTGGGAGGCTCCTGGAGGCTCTCTGGGCTTGGTGGGGGGCTGGGGCAAGACCCACCTCAAAGGCCAGGCTGTCCACGTCCCTGTTCAGTCCTGACTGGCGGGACAGGTTGTCGTCGTGGGACACCACCACCACCCCATCCCGAGTCAGCTTGCAGTCGAGCTCCAGGAGGTCTGCCCGCTGGGCCATGGAGCTGCGGGAACAAAGGTCAGGAGATGCGGAGCACAGGGACAGGCCAGAGGACAGTGCGGTGGGCAGGTCTAGGGGAGTGGGGGGCAATTTAAGGTGGGATGTGCGGGCTGTGCAATGCCTCCAGGGGGCTCCAGTCGCCCCTTGGCATCAGTGCAGCTCGGCTGGGCAGGGGCACCTACTTTTCCATGGCCGCCATGGTGTGCTCCAGCTTCTCTCCAGATCCTGTGAGGGGCAGCAGCGGTTGGTCCCTGGGGTCTGGCCTCCCTCCTTCACCCCTCATCCCCTGCCGCGTCGCCCCCACTCAGCCCAGGATGAACAGCCTCTTCCTCCTAGGTCCACACCGTGCTCTGCCGCCCTGCTCTCCTCCTGCCTTGGTCTCCGCCTTCTTTCTAACATTCGGCACCTTAGACCTGCTCATCTCTGCTGTCCACGGTGGCACGGGCTGGCTATCCTTATTCCACCCTCAGTAGCTGACAACCCCCCTCCCCGCACCTAGCTCACCTCCGCGGTGGGCCGCCAGGCGGGGGCAGAAGACAGGAGCCCAGGGCGTGTGCAGCAGGCGAGGCCGGCGCAGGAAGAAGATGGAGAGCATGACATAGCTGCCCAGGGCGGGCAGGGCGTAGTACAACAGAGAGCTCATGGCCGCACTGCCTCTCCCGGCTCCGCTGCCGCCAGCTCAGCTGTCCCCATGAGCTGTGCTGCCTTACTGATTGCCTGGCCGGTGTACGCTGGTTCTACCACTGGTCACCACCACGCCCCTGGGACCTGCTGAGCCTGCTGCTGGCCCAGGGCCAGGCTGCAGAGCTCAGCTGGAGATGGAGTAGAGGCAGGAGAAGGAACCAGGCAGGTCCAGCCCTCACACCCCCAGACCCTTCACAGACCCCAGCGCCTATCTCTCCTTGGCCGGACTGGGGGAGTCAAGTCCCTCCCCGGGCCAGGGCTGCCATAACCTCCCCCCTCCCTTACCACTTGTGTGTGTGTCTGGGGGACACAACCCATAGCCCCTTGCTGTTTCCAGGAAACCTGGGGTGTTTAGGGTGCCCGAGTCACCTCTGAATCACCCAGCCAATAAGGAAGACAGAGAGGGGAGAGGACAATGACTAAGGAGAAAATTGACCCCATTCTGTCCAGGAGTCTGGAGCTTCTTACACTCCCACCCTCAGCCCTGGCCAGCTGGGGGGCCAAAGGTCACTAGGGTAAAGCCACAGCTGGGAAGCAGCTGGGCTGGTGTCAGTCTTCAAAACAACAATGATGAGGGACACAGCATCAGCAAACACAGACAGAGCCAGGGCCGTCATATACACATCTCTGTATTTATATATTAGACACAGGCACAGGAGTGGACAGGGGCTCTCCACGTGCCCCCCACCCCCACTTCTGTTCACCCGCACACAGAAGCAGCAGGAGCGTTACATGTGGCAGCTCAGGGGAGGTTTAGGCAGGGCCCTACTCCTCAGGTATACTAGCCCTTGAGCCTCAGGAATGTTCCTTCAGGGAAAATGGGTGAGGTTTTAATGAGGCCAGTGGGGCAGGGATGCCCTGGGTCCCTACTCAGTGACCCCTATCCCCCACTGCCCCTCAGTAGGTCACAGGGCAGCCAGAGCCCTTTGATTCCCAAACCAGCAGAGACTAGGATAGCTGGGGTACAGGAAGGCAGAGCAGCTTAGGGGAATTTGCTTTGGGGCCACCTGCGCCCTGCAGGTCCTGGGAGGGCATGGGGCTGGATAGAGGGAGCCTTGGCCTGCCTAAAGCAGGAGGCTTGAGCAAAGGGAGGGAAGGTGCCGAGGCCCACCCTCTGCCCCAAGCTGGGCTGCCAGGTCCGGGCTGGGCGGTATCCATTTTCCAGCAGTCCAGCAGGGGATGGGCAGGCGGGAGGGAGGCAGGGCCTGAACAAAAAAGCAGGCAAGGAAAGGAATCATTAGCACCCATGAGAGCACCTGCCAGAGCCCTGACCTGAACTTCTCTCTTTTATCCTCACAGCTGAGTGGGCTGTGTCTTGGTTTCCTTATCCACAAGTGGGGATAACATTCGTCCCATCTCACGGTGCTGCTACGGGATTAAATGAGTTCATGCCACATAAACCTCTTAGAACGATACTTAGTGCTCTGCGTTTGCTCTCATCATCACGACTGGCCCCAGGAAACCGAGGTGCAGAGGTGAGGCGAGGCGTCTTGCACAATATCACGCAGCTCTTATGGTGTGTCTGCCTTCCTTCTATCAGTCTACGGCTGGCAGGAAGTCAGAAGACTGGAGAAGGGAGGAAGAGCGGGGTCTTCCCTTGCTCTGTGGGTCTGGGCAGGCCTTGGAGAGCCCTCCAAAGGTGTGTAAACTGCTGACCTGGGGGCCAGGTGTGAGAAAGCTTGGCATCTGGGTCAGGCTGAGTGCTACTAGCTCCTCCCAAAGCAATTACTGCCCCACCTGCTTCTCTGCCCACAGAGAGAGGCAAACGCTGGCTCCATTCCTCGGATGGGGGAGAGGGGCCCTCAGTGACCTCTGAATGGGTACTGGGGCTGCAGAATGCAGGGTGCTGACAGGTGGGAGACATTTAGGGCTGGGGGAAAGGTGGAGGGACATGAAGACTGGTAGACCACAGGTCTGTGGCCTGAGCAGGCTCTGACCCTTCCGTTGCCACCAAAGACAGGGATCACGGGCACAAGCAAGCTGTGGACTGTGTGGTGCACTGGGTGCCCCGGTCTCAGGGTGAATTTGCGTGTAGGCGGTGGGGAGCACTCACTAGGCCCCAGGGAGCAGAGGCATCTGTTCAGGTTAGGTGGCCTCCAGCACCCCGGGCTGGAAGCGGGCCGTCTCCTGGAATATGAGCTCCTTCAGCCGTTCCTTGGGTAGATCGTCCAGCTCCATGTCAAAGGTGAAAGGTTCCTCGGCCACCGGCTGGAGTGGCAGAGAAGTGAGGCTTAGGCCAGACACTGAGGGATGCCTACCCCCACATACCCACCAGACCTGTTACTGGTGGCTGGCCCACCTCATCTGTTGGGTCGTAGTACTGCTCCAGGTAGGGATGAGCCAAGGCTTCTTCCACTGTGATCCGTTTATTGGGGTTAAAGGTCAACATCCGGTCCAGCAGGTCAAGGGCTAGGGAAGTGCAGGAGTCAGGGGTCAAAAGGAAGGCTAGGGAAGTTCCCAGAAGCACTGTTTTGCTCCCCTGGGCTCTGGGGGCCTGTGTACTCGCGTAGCTGCAGGGCTCATGCCCCAGCAGTTACCCATATCAGTCTCCGTGTCTCTCTCACCTTTGGAGTCTGCTTTGGGAAAAAGCTTGGCCCAGGCCACCTTGGTCTTGGAAGGCAGGGACTGTAAGTAGTTTCGGGCCTTCATGTTGATGATACAATTCAGGTCCTCCTGGGATGGGGAGCCCAGGATACCTGTGGGTAGGGCAGGTGACTTGGTGAGAGAGCTTCCCTCCCTTCTGGGAACCGAAGGAACCAAGAACAAGAGCGCCCACCAACCCATCCCAGGCCCTGACAGTTATCTCCCAGCCAATACTATGGTGGTGAAGCAAGGGGTCTGGATTCAGGCAGCCCCAGGTTCAAATCTCAAAACCAGCACTTCCTAAATGTGGGGTGTAGCCTTGCTTTTCCCATGTACGAAGTGGGATAGTATCTATATCTCATTGAAATACTGTGAAATGCTATAGGGGCTCCAAGTGTGGATTCGACTCCTGCAGACTCACCGACCCTGACCCTAAAGAAATCTCACCTCCAATATGCTAATCTCCCTTCCACTCAGCTGGCCAGGTCCCCCTCACCCAGAATGTGGTTGAGCTGGTCCAGGTAGTGCTTGCCAGGGAAGATGGGCCGGTTGGAGAGCATCTCAGCCAGAATGCAGCCCACAGACCAGATGTCGATGGACTTGGTATAGCCCTGGGGAGGAGGAGAAAGTGGTGGGCTCCTGGGCCAGCCTCAACAGGTGCCTACTGTCTGGGCCAAGCTACCACCCCAACCTGGATTCAGTACTTCAGGGAGGTAGAGAGCAGAGGCCTGAAGGAGCTAATGCTTATCTTCTTTCCAGATCCCAAGGACCAGAACCATGTGACAGGCCCAGCGGGTAGACTTCCTGCATCATGGGGGTCACTGCCTGGCTCAGAGGTGGCTCCAGGGTTTCCTGGGACCTGATCCCCTTCCCTTTGAGGATGGGCGGCCTCCCTACCTTGGAGTTAAGCATGATCTCTGGGGCCCGGTACCAGCGTGTGGCCACGTATTCTGTCAGGAAGCCGGTGTGGTCATGCTCAGGGTCAGCGATCCGGGCCAGGCCAAAATCACAGATCTGGAATCCAACCCAGGCTGCTAAGCTTGGTGCTCGAGGTCTCCACGGCCCAAGCAATCATATCACCGTGCCTCTGCCCATGCCGTTCCCTTTGCTCGCGATACTCTCCTACTCCAGGGGACTAGGAGTCAAACAGAAGCCCTAGACCCACGGGAAGGAGGCAACAGGCACCCAGTCCTCTGACCTTAAGGTCGCAGGTGGTATTGATGAGCAGGTTGGAGGGCTTTAAATCCCGGTGGAGCACATTGGCTGAGTGGATATACTTGAGGCCCCGCAGGATCTGGTAGAGGAAGTAGCAGACGTGGTCGTTGCTCAGCTGCTGGCTTTTGAGCAACTTGTACAGGTCTGTCTCCATCAGGTCCTGCACAATGTAGCTGAGGATGGTATCGGAGACCCCGCAGGTGGGGGTAGCAGGAGGCACTTGGTTAAGAAGAACGGGCTCTGCTGACTAGGCTTCACGGCTCCTCCAATTGGCACCCCTAGGACTCAACAGATCTGCCAGCCCATATCACAAGCTGGGCAAGACCCATACTCAGCAGCTGGGCTCAGGGCCTCTGCCACATGTCAGCTGGTGACCCTGAGCAAAAGCACTTCAGCTCTGTGGCCTCAGTTTCCCTACTGGGAAAATGGGGACAATAAACTGCGGGAGGCAGGAGAACTTCACAGTTAAGAGCAGAAGCTCTGGAGTGAACCTGCTGGTGCTGAAACCTCACCCCACTGCTCACAGGTTTTATGACCTCAGCCTGTCTGTGCCTCTATTTCCTCATCTGAAGAGCAGGGGAAAGAAAAGTTCTTTTGAGCGTGGTTGTGACAATGACATGAGAGAATCCATGTAAAGCAGCCAGCTCAGTGCTTGCACGTTTTAAGTGTTCAGCAAACATGAACTAGTATTGCTATTATAAATGCCTGAGCCACATGGCTGCTGAGAGGGTTAAATGAGATAATGTATGAATACCATCTGGCATGCAGTAACAATTTTTTTTAGATTTTGTTGATTTATTTCCAGAGAGAGAGGAAGGGAGGAAGAGAGGGGAAGGGAGGGAGAAAGAGAGGGAGAGAAACATCTATGTGCAAGAGAAACATCTATGTGTGGTGGCTTCTTGCACACCTGCAACTGGGGACTGGGCCTGCAATCCAGGCATGTACCCTGACAGGGAATTAAACCAGCGACCCTCCGGTTCACAGGCCGGTGCTCAATTCACTGAGCCACACTAGCCAGGGCAAATTAAAAAAAAAAAAAAAAATTATTTATTGATTTTTAGAGATAGGAAGTGGGGTGGTGGTGATGGAGAGTGAGAGAGACAGAGAGAGAGAGAGAGAGACACTGATTTGTCATTCCACTCATTTATGCTTTCACTGGGTGATTCTTGTATGTGCCCTGACTGGGGCTCAAACCTGCAACCTTGGCATATCGGGATGACAATACAAGTCAAGCTACCTGACCAGGGACAATAAATGTTTGCTTAGAAATAAACACCTACTTTATGGGAACAGTTTGGGTAAGACAAATGAGGAGAAACTCCCAACAGCATGCTCCTACTCAAACAGAGCTTGGCCATACATCAGAAGATAGAGGAGTAAATGTCCTTTTATATTTTAAGATTAAACATCCATACATACATAAATGTCACTTGGCTTGTTTCTGCACAAATAAGTTAGGACTGTCTTTCAGAATCTGCCTCAAAAGGGCTTTCTGAGAGCATATGGACCAACCCTATTGTTTTAGATGAGGAGGCCCACGCAGTAAGATGTTTAAGGTCACACAGTGAGCTGGGGGTGCGTGTGGAGGCTTCCTGCCCACAGCTGGAGGTGGGGGCTGCAGACACTGCAGTACAATCCCCATGCTTGGGTGGAGAACTGGGACTGACTGGGGCGGGTGGAGTGGGGTGAGGTGATGGGTATGACAAGTCGCTAACAACAAGAGCCAGGCAGGAAGTGGACAACACACTAGGAAGCGATATGGGCCCACAAAGGCAGGGCCGTCCCTCCCTGGGCAAGGTGCAAGTCCACAGGTGACTGGCATGGGGCTCTGAGCAGGAAGTCCTAGAGAAAGAGCCTGGTCTCTTTTGGGGGAGGGGTAGAGGCAGCAACAGAAACAGAGCCTGGATTTCAGGCTTTCTGAGCCTCAATTTCCTCATCTACGAAAGGGAGCTGAGACCCATCTCATAAGGCAGCTGCGAGATAGAATCAGAAATGCCAAAGCTCTGGGCATGCACTGCACCTGACTCATAACAGGCCCTCAAAGAAGGGCAGTTTTCTCCCTGCCTGCTTGCCTTCCAGCCTGAGAACCCAGGAGGGAAAGAATAATCTGTTAAATAAGAACTGACTGTGCGCAGAGGCTGGGCCATGTCACAGAACTGCACAGGTTAGCAGACAAAGCTCCCACAGAGAACGTCTTGCCCTGTCCCCCACCCCAGAGGCACAGCATAGGAACAGACTTGCCCAAGGCCACACTGTCTGTCTGCAGCAGGCCAGGATTCACCTGAGGCCTTCCAGTCCTCTTACACCCTGTGGCCTCTTTTCTGCTAGAAGCTTTCTTTTAATGGGTTTGTTTTGGAGGGTGACAGGGAGGAAGGAAGCAGAAAGAGAGCCAGTGTTCTCCCAGCCCAGCTCTGAGGCCGTGCCTGCCAGCCCTCTGGCCCAGGTGAAGGATACACATCCCTCATGGCTTCCAGGGTAGGTGCCCGAAGAATGTCTCGGATGCCGATGACATTCTCATGGCGGAAACGCAGCAAGATCTGGATTTCCCGCAGTGTGCGCTGGCAGTAGGTCTGATGCTCGAAGGGGCTGATTTTCTTGATGGCCACGCGTGTCTTGCATATGTGGTCGTAGGCTGAGCTGAGAGGGTCAGAGAGGTGTCGTTGGTGTGGGCTTACAAAGGGGGAGTCCAGGCCTGGTGGCCCCACCCAGGCCACAGTGGGGAAGGGAGGGAGTAAGAGAGGGCTCTGGCCAAGTCATAAACAATGCTGGTTCCTTCCTGCTATGAAGGCCTGGGATCTCCAGGGAGAAAGCTGGGGACCAGCCAAGCAGCCTTCAGTGCTTCACAAAGAGAGGAAGAGACTGACCGCTCACTGACTTCCCTTCTCCTCAACCCTTCCCATTCTAGTTGCCCTGATCCCTCATCCTCCTCTTCCCATGAGGAACACTCTCAACCCAACACAGGTCCAGGGGCTGGGAGATGAGTGGAGGACACACAGTGAGGCAAATACGGGGAGAAGGAGGGAGTCATAGAGGCACTGGCAGGAAGGGATAAGGCAGGCACAGGAGTCAGGGCAAGGTAGCTGGGCAGCAGAGCTGCTCCCAGATGGGCACAGGCTCAGAGCACACGGTGGGGATGGGAGAACTCACAGACCCCTCACGAAAGCTGCAGGGAGGCGCTCCTGGGCCCCTCATGGCTCACTGAGCCCCTGGCCCCTAGGCCCAAAGCACTGCCCCACCCTGCCCCGCCCTGACCTCTGCTCTTTTCTTCCAAACTCCTCGACAGGCCTCACTGAGGGAATCTAAGACATCCTCTCCCCAAAGAAGGGTCCTTCATTCCCTCTTCATTAAGGTAGAACCTCCCCGAGCATACTTATTCTCTTCACCTCACTCCATGTCTACTGGGCCCCCAAGGTCCCCACAGCTCCTGCCATGTACTCTGATGCCCCTCCCTTCATTACAGAGTGGTCAGCTGAAAGGCTCCAAGCCCCCTCTCCTTTGAGCGCAGGGAGCTCTGCCTCCCTCAGAAAGCACTCAAAGGCCTGTCCCTGGGACGCTCCCCAGCCTCGCGAAGCCCCTGCCTCTTCAGGACGCTCGGCTGTTCAAGCCCAGAAAACACTCTGCCCCCAGCGCTCTTCCAGTCCCCGCAAGCCTCCTCCCTCTGAGACGCCCCCTGCCCCGCAACGCCCCCTCACCTGACCATGCCATACGCGCCCTCGCCGATGTACTGCAGCTGCGTGTAGCGCGGGCCCACGTCGAACGGCTGCCCCTTCACTATCTCCACTTCCCCCGGGCCCCCCGGGCCGACCCCATCTGCTCCGCGAGGCTCCCCGCCCCCGCCCCCCTGAGCTGCCGCTGCCGCCATCTCCACTCCTCCCCTCCCGCCCGCCCGCCTCTCCCCAGCGGCCCCGCCCGAGGCCCCGCCCCTTCCCTCCCGCTTGGTCACCCGCGGAGACGCGCGCGCCAGGCCCTGTCCCCGCGCGTCCTCGCGTCCGTCACGTGACCCGCGCTGGCGGCCGCCCGGCTTTTCCACAGCTGGTTCCCTGGCACCTGGCACCCGCAGGCTCAGTCTGCTTCAGTCAACGCCTGGGCTCCCCGGGGCCGTCTTAAAAAGCTCTACGCTCTAGACCTTCTCGCTGAATGCAGAACAGCCAGTAGGGCCGCCCGGTGACCTTGCCAGAGCCTCCCAGCGAGCGTGTGCTGGAGCTGGGACCAGGACCTGGCAGAGCCGTTGCAGCCTGCAGCCGGAGGAGTGGCCTGGGGCTAGAGATGGAATCTTACGGAAATCCTCACCTGCCCTCTGGAGTTTGGCCTTCCTGACCACCATCAGCCAGAACATAACGTGATCTCGTTTGTATTTCACAATAGCCGTGGGAGATGGCTTCCTTACAGTTGAGGCCTGCCTCTCACATGTGAGGAAACTGAAGCCTGAGCGGAGTCTGATGACTTGGGGTCACTCAGACAACTGAGGGCTGGAGAGCCCCGGAGTCCAGACTCCCAGACGGAGGCTTTTGGCAGTGGCTTAGGGACCTGGCCTCTGCCAGCAAAATGTGCAGTGCCCTTAGGGCAGGGGACAGATAACCCCAGCCTATCTTTATACGGACCCAAAGGGAAAGGCGAGAAAGCTGTGTCAGTGTTGACTGGGTTTGGTTAAAACATGTCATCAGGCTTTTCTCAAAAACAGCAAAATAAGTAACAGTTTTGCTGTCACTGGGCTCGGCAAAACTGGAATCCTGTCAAGATCATCATCTTTTGATTCTGTAAACTAGAAAGTCTACACAATTATTTGTCCACTTATTTTCTTCCTTTGGACAGCCCCACGGTCTGGGTGTCATCTGGTTCTCTCAGCCGGATGACGGCGGCCATGCCTGTCTTGTGCATTACTATGCAGTGCCTAGCACGTGTGCTCTGAATGGTCGGATGAGGGGATGAATCATGTTTTACAGATGGGGGATCTGAGCGCCCAGGAGCTGAGACTCAGAATGACACCTTCTGACACAGACACTCTTTTTAATTCCGTTCTGTCACCCAGAATCATAGATAGTTAAATCTGAAGAAAGGGCCCTCAGAGACCATCCAGTCCAGCCTCCTCACTTCACAGTGAAGATGGGAACTGGAAGCTTCAGAAAAACACATTTGCTAGGCTTCAGTAAGTAATCGCATTGTTTTTTTTCTCCCTTAGAAGCTGGGAGGAGGTCCTTATATGCATTATAGATCAAGAGACAAAGTGGAACAGTAATTATGATTCTGAAATTGCTCATAATTAGATCTATGGCCAGGCACTCTAATTCAGATTAATGAGACCAAGCTGCTGGTTCCCAATAACCCACAAGTCAGTGAATGTTCAAGAGGCGCTAATTATATCAATGTTTTAAAAAGTTATTCAGGTGATAAGCTGTTGAGTGGCATTGTGTGCAGAGCTGAGAGCTAGGCACTGCGGCTGAGGAAAGGCTGCTGTACAGTGTGAATCGGCGGCTAAGACAAAGAGCTATCTGGAGCCAGACCGCCCAGGTCAGAGTTCTGTCTTTGCCACTAGTCACTGTGTCACCCCGGGTGGATTACCCACTGGCCTCTTTACTTGTGGAGTTTCTAATCTATTCAAGAGAAAAGATGCAGATATATAAATTAATTTAATACAAGATAGGTGGATGTAATATATGGTGTGTGAGCTCGGGGGTGGGTGAGATCGCCCGTTCCAGAGAAGTGAGGAGGGAGTACCGGAGGACGTGGCATTTGCATCATTGAGAAAGAAGTAGAGTTTCAGAAGTTGGGGGTAGAGGAAAGACATCGAGAAGAAGGAGCAGCATGAATCCCAGCGTAGAGGCAGGAGAATGATTTGGGCAATGTGGCAGCAGAATAAAAGGACTAAGGGAAGTCCAGTTTGGAGAGGTAGGTTGAGGCCAAACTGAGGAAGGCCTTGGATTCTGGCAAGTTTAGATGTTACTCAGTACGCAGTAGGAGCTTGTGAAGGACTTCTGCTGGGCTGTTTTGCAACTGCGGGAGAATATAGTGACTCAGAGAAAACACCGTGGAGTTCAGCATGGAGACAGGTTTCTTGAGTGGCAGTGAGTTTCCCGGCTTAGGCAAGGCTGAGGTATGCAGACGGGTGCCTGCCACCTCCTGCTGTGTCTTACTCCATTCAAAGGCGTGTGACTGAGTTTCCCCTCTGGTGGCCGAGGTTGGTACTTCCTTGGAGATTGGACTGGGATTTCTTCTATTTCATAGATTCGTGCTCAACTAATATAGACTGAACATCTATTCTGTGCTAGTCACTTTTAGGTATTTTATCTCCTACCATCCTCACAGCAGCCATATGAAGTGGATACTGTAACCGTTTAAAAGGGGAAAAAGCAGAAACTTACTGAACTGTGGAGTTGGAAGAAACTGAAAGAATCATCTTCTCCGCCAAGGGCTCATCGCCTCACAGCTCACTGTGCCATTTGAGTTTTTCTAACAGCTGCTATTTGGCTTAGCTCTCTCTTCTTAGATCTACCTAGACTAAGTCTTAAGCCAGTTCTTACCTGTTTGTGATGTCAAGGTCACAGGAGAGGCCGGTGGGTAATTTGCCCGGCGTAACACAAACCGGTAACATTTGAAGAGTGCCAAGACCATTCCCATTTCAACTACCTCAGCTAGCCAGCACCACCCAAGGAAGCAGCAACTGTGCAGGAATAGGTGCCAGAACACTGACCTTTTTTTTGAAATCCGAAAAACCTCTGTTACAGTTTTCTTGTGACACTTCTTCATATATCAGAGGATGACCAAATATCTCTCCTCTGGTAAAGCATTCTTTAGCCGATATGTTCTCTGAAATCTTTGTGGTCAGTGGTCAGTTCTGCCTGCCCTGCCGCCCCCCAGGCTCCTTCCCTGGGCTGCCCTGCTCACCAGCCTCCTTTCTCCACAGTATCTCCTTTAGTTACATCACATTCCTGTGGTGACAACTTTTTCCTTTATGTAAAATCTCTAACCTTAGCCATTGCCTTTCTCCCTGGTTCCGGTTCCAAAGTTTCCTTGTTTGCTGAACAGCTTCACCTGGAGCCCAGCCAATACGTAAATTCAGCGTGTCCAAAGAAAGTCGTCCTTTTTACTCCCGGGTCTGATTCTTCTCGAGTCTCTGTTTGCTTCAGTACTGCCTTCAGAGTTAAACCCTGATGTGTTTTTATTTTTTCATTTCTCTCCATAGCTAGCTAAGTCATTCCCATTTTATTACCCTATATTTCCCAAAGCTGTCCTCTTTGCTAATTTCATATTTTTTTACTTTTTAAATTTTTAAAATAATTTCAGAACTCACCCAAAAGTTGCAAAGTTTGAAGAATTTCTGTATACCCTTCATCAACACTCTCTAAATGTTAACATTTTATTTATTTTTATTTTTTATTTTTAAAGATTTTATTTATTTCTAGAGAGAGGGGAAGGGAGGGAGGAAGAGAGGGAGAGAAACATCAATGTGTGGTTGCCTCTCACGTGGCCCCCAATGAGGACCTGGCCCGCAACCCAGGCATGTGCCCTGACTGGGAATCAAACCGGTGACCCTCTGGATTGCAGCCCGCGCTCAATCCACTGAGCCATACTAGCCAGGGCTAAATGTTAACATTTTAAATAAACACAGCACAATTATTAAAATCAAGGTGTTAACATTGATAGAGTTCATCTGTAGATCTTTTTCAAATTTTGCCGATTGTCTCGCTGATCTCCATCTTTCGGTTTAGGATGCAATTTAGGATCACATGTTGCATTTAGTTGTTATTACTTCTTAATTTCCTTTAATCTGGAATAGTTCCTTATTTTTTTATTTATATTTAATTTAGTCTTTCATGACCTCGATGCTTTTGAAGATTATAGGCTAATTATTTTGTAGAATGCTCCTCAGTTTGGTTTGTCTGATGTTTCTTTGTGATTCCTCATCTTACTTTGCTTTTACTCTCTTATTGTACTAACACTACTGTGCTAACTAGTCTCCTTTTCTTCCATCTTCTCTCTCCTCATATAGGCCTAAAACACACCCCTGATGAGGTTTGTTTTAAGAAGGAATCTTACAGTAACAAGAGGTCAGAGGCCCAGCTCAGGTGGACTTAAACAGGAGAGGAGATTTATTGGCTTCCTTATAGAAAAGCTCAGAGGTAGATGTTAAAGCGCAGTTGACTCCAGGGACTCAAAAATTGTTAGGACTGCGGACCCATCTTTGATCTGTGCTTTCTTCTGAATCAGTTTCATTCTCAGGTGGTTTCTGTCATGCTGGCAAGATCACCACCACATTTGCTTTTTTTCTAGCAACTCCGGAAGGGAAAAAAGCTCATCTCTGTCTGCCTGTCTGTCTGTTTCTCTCTCTCTCCTTATAACTAAAACCCCAGAGGTGACTCCCATTGATTATTGGTTCTGTTTGGAGCCTGTACAAATCCCCCAACCAATCAGTGTGGAATTGGGGGTTTAGTTACCTTTACTTGCATGACATGGACTGGTCTGGGGGAAGGATGGCTTTCCCTATGAAAATTGGGGTGCTTTCTCCAGAAAGTGTTGAGCAGACAAAAAAGCAGTGCCCATTTCAAAGTTTTTATTTTGAAATTCTAAATTCTTCCCTTTAATTACTAAATGAAGTCCAAATTCCTTTACGAACATCCAAGGCCCCACCTACTCTGATCCAAATCTATCTTTTCAGTCTCATTTTCTAAATGAGCCTTTTGCTCTAGCCAAACTGAATTTCTCCAAAGCTTGCATACCATGTACACTCCTGCTGCTGCCCCTTTGCTCCTGCTGTTTCTGTTATTTGTGATGTCCCTATGGGGAATGGGCTTTTCAATGAAAGGAATCCTTTCCATATCCGGGATTAGGTCAAATACCACCCCTTCACGAGGTCTTTCTAGTATCCTCCAGCTGCACGTGTCTGTATTTCTTATGACTTGGAGCAAATGTCAAATTTGTATTATATTTACTTATTTACTCATCTTGCCCTCCCTACTAGATTGTAAACTTTCTTGAAGGCCATAATGCTGGTGTCCTTATTTTTAAATCCTCTTCAGTATCAAGTAGTGTTTTGTACTCAATATTTGTTGAGTGAGGGAATTGAATATTTATGGCACGGTCTGCACAGCCTTTGTCAGCTGGGATCTGCTTTCCTGGATGAGCTCAGGGTTGAGAGTGTTCCTGTTAAAATGGAGCCTCAAAATAGAATGCCATTAAAAAACACACACACCATTATTTATTTATTTATTTTTAGAGAAGGGGAAGGGAGAGAGAAAAAGAGGGAGACAAATCTTGATTGGTTGCCTCTTGCACGCCCCCAACTGGGGACCTGGCCTGCAACCCAGGCACGTGCCCCAACTGGAAATCAAACTGACAACCTTTTGGTTTGTGGGGCGATGCCCAACCCACTGAGCGACACCAGTCAGGGCAGAATGCCATTTTCTTTTTTTTTTTTTTTTTTAAAGATTTTATTTATTTATTTTTAGAGAGAGGGAGAGAGAAGGAGACAGAGAGGGAGAGAAACAGCAATGTATGGTTGCCTCTCATGTGGCCCTCACTGGGGACCTGACCCGCAACCCAGGCATGTGCCCTGACTGGGAATCAAACCGGGACCCTCTGGTTCCCAGCCCGCGCTCCATCCACTGAGCTACACCAGCCAGGCCTAGAATGCCATTTTCTATACGTACTCTGACCAGTGGGACTGTAACAGGAGTATTGCTTCCCTTTTATTGGTTCCATAACCTCTACACAGAGCTTTATCTTGAGCTTCCGATCTAAAATATATGCTGCTCACGTGGACTTCTTTTCCTTCATGCCGTATTTCACAATTTGTCGTTATAGATTCGTTTGTGAGATAATAGAGTGCTAAGTGTGGGGGCTGCAAGGTGCCTCACTTTCTGCTTCTGTGAGTTCCCAGAACCCTGGAGAGATGAGGTATAGTCTGTTAACTGCAGGAGCTTGGATATATTATTTCCATATACATTTATTAAGGACGTTCGTGCCAGATAGGCAAAGGCTAAACTGGACAGGAAAACTGAGTGCCTCCCAAGTGCTAGATTTTGGGGGGGTACATGATCTAAGTTGATTTTCACACTAGCCTTGTGAAATAGACATCAGCCTCTTTTCACACAAGGGGAAGCCGGGTTGGAAAGGGTGGGGTGACTTGTTAGAAACCACACACTTGATAAATGTCGGGCCCAGGACTCAAATGCATGTCTATCTATCTGACTCTCAAGTGGAGGCTGTATAAACGGGCCGAAGCCCACACCCGCCAGCAGAGGCACTGTCCGTTGCTTGGCCCATTTCATTTTGTTTTCCTTTAATTTAAAAAAACAAAGGAAGACAAATACGGGCTCTGGAACCAGAATGCCTGTGTTTGAATCCTGACCCTACTTATTGCTTGTTTAACTTCTTCCTTGGTTTTCTCATCAGAAAAAGAGAATGTTGAGATTGAAATGCTTTTATATGTGAACCTTGTATGTGGGGGGGTTGGTCATAAGTTTTCTAAACTATAGTTTTATTAAATGCAAATTTGTGATAATAAAACTGATTCTGTCTAGTTCACAAAGTTGGTAGGTGTAGTAACATTTTGGAGATTTTTGTATATGCAAGCCTAAAACTGCAAAAGATACGCAGGTGTTCCATGTCTCTTATCATTAGAGACCCCCCTCTAAGTTGACATCAACTTTTTACTGTTTTTAAAATTAAGGTATTAATTACCAATAAACCCCATCCATTTTTAGTACACAGCTTGATGAATTTTGGTAACTGAATACAATCACGAAACAGTGATCTCAGTCATTATATACAACGATTTCTTCAAACTGAAAAGCCCCCTTCCAGTGACTCTGCCCTCCAGGCAGTGGTGAAGTACTTCGGTCAGTCTAGTTTTGCTTTTTCTAGGATTTCATATAAACAAAGTCATACAATTGTGGCGTTAGTGTTTGACTTTTTACACTTAGTATATTTTTGAGATTAATTTGAGTTGTGTACATTAATACTTTATTCTTTGAAATAAACTTTTTTTAAAAAAGATTTTTATTTATATGAGAAGAGAGGAAAAAAGAGAGGGAGAGAAACATTGATGTGTGAGAGATACATCGACTGGTTGCCTCTTGCACGCCCCCAACCAGGGACCCGGCCCGCAACCCAGGCATGTGTCCTGACTGGGAATTGAACCAGTGACTCCTTGGTTCGCAGGCCAGAGCTCAATCCATGGAGTCACACCAGCCAAGGCTGAACTCAACTTTTTAATTAAGATATAATTCACATGCCATAGAATTCACCCTTTTGAACTGTACATACAGTTCAGTGATTTTTTAGTATATTCACAAGGTTGCGCCACCATCACCACTATCTAATTCCAGAAAATTTTCACTACCCTAAAAAGAAATCCCATCATCAGTCACTCCCCTCCCCATTCTCCCATCCTTCGATTCCTGGCAACCACTAATCTGTTTTCTGTCTCTATGAATTTGTCTATTTTGGATATTTCATATAAATGGAATCATCTAATATGTGGCCTTTTGCATTGGGCTTCTTTTAGTTAGCACGTTTTCAAGACCCACCCAGGTGGTAGCGTGGGTCAGTATTTCGTTCCTCTTCATGACAGAATAATATTCGACTGTGTGGAGATACCACATGTATGTGCCCACCGATCAGCTGCTGGACATTTGGGTTGTTTCCACTTTCTGATTGTTATCAATAATGCCGCTATGAACTTTCAAGTACAAGTTTCTGTGTGAACGTATGTCTCCTGTTGTCTTGGTCATATACCTAGGAGAGGGATTGCTGGGTTTATATGATAACTCTGTTTAATCTTTTGAGGAACTTCCAGACTTTTTCATGGTGGCCGCACCATTTTACATCCCACCAACAGTGCAGGAGGGTTCCAATTTCTCCACACCCTCACCAACACTTGTTATTATCTGTCTTTAAAAATATATATACCCAATCTAGTAGGTGTGCGTGATGTGGTATCTTGTAGTTTTTATTTGCATTTTTCTGATGGTTATGTGCTTATTGGCCATTTGTATATCTTTTTTGGAGAAATATCTATTCAAGTCCATTGTCCACATTAAAGTTGGGATGTTAATCCTTTTGTTATGGAGTTATGAAAGTTCTTCATATATTCTGGATATTAGACCCTTATCAAGATCTGATTTGCAAATATTTTCTCCAGTTCAGGGGATTGCTCTTTCTTTCACTTACTTGAAGCACATGAAGTCCAATTTACCTACTTTTCTTTTGTTACTTGTGCTTAGGTTTCCTGTCAGAGGAAAACTGCTGCTTACTCGAATGTTAGGAAGATTTATGCCTACGTTTTCTTTTAAGAGCTTTCTAGTTTTATTTCTCACGCTCAGGCCTCTGATCCGCTTTGAGGTGCTGTGTGTGTGGTGTGAGTCAGCACGTGGGTGTCCCGTTGTCATCGAGCACCTGTCGTCGCAGGACTGTGCTGTCCCCATGGAGTTGTCTCGCACCGTTGTTGGAAACCAGCTGACCATAGATATTGGCTTTATTTTGGGGCTCTCAGTACTATTCTGTCAATCTAACTAGTATTACTTTTTCTGCTGCTTGCTTTGGGTTTAGCTTGCATTTATTTTCCCAAGGTCGTAGGATGGACAGTTTGGTTGCTGATTTGAAATCTTTCTTTTTTTCTAATATGGGCATTTCTTATACAGGCTCAAATTTATAGCTATTGTAGTTCAAATTTATAGTTGTTATAGCTATAAATTTCCCCTCTAAGCATTGCTTTGCTACATCCCATAGTTTTGGTATGTTGTATCTTCATTTTCATTCACCACAAAGCATTTTCTAATTTCCCTCGTGATTTCTTCTTTGATTCATTGGTCATTTAAATAGTGTGTTGTTTAACACATATTTGTGAATTTCCCAAATTTCTTTCTGTTATTAAATTGTGATCAGAGAACATATTTTATAAGATTTCAATCCTTTTATTATTTTTAAAAGATTTTATTTATTTTCATAGAGAGTGGAAGGGAAGGAGAAAGAAAGGGAGAGAAACATCAATGTGTGATTGCTTCTCACACGCCCCAGCTGGGGACCTGGCCCACAACCCAGGCACGTGCCCTGACTGGGAATCGAACCAGGGTCATTTGGTTCACAGCCCGCGCTCAATCCACTGAGCCACACCAGCCAGGCCAGATTTCAATGCTTTTAAATGAGGCTTGTTCTGTGGCCTAGCATATGGTCCATCCTAGAGAATGTCCCATGTGCACTTGAGAAAAATGTGTTTCTGCTGTTGTTGGATTGTACGTTCTGTAGATGTGTGTTTGCTGCTGTTCAAGTCTTCTCTTTCTTTGTTGCTCTACTGCCTAGTCATTCTTTTTTTTCTTAATATATTTTATTGATTATGCTATTACAGTTGTCCCATTTCCCCTCCTTTATTCCCCTCCACCCTGCACACTCCCTCCCACCCCCATTCCCTAAACCCTTAGTTCATGTCCATGGGTTGTACATAAAAGTTCTTTGCCTTCTCAATTTCCTATACTATTGTTGACCTCCCCCTGTCTATTTTGTACCTACCATTCATGCTTCTTATTCCCTGTATCTTTTCCCCCATTCCCCCCCACCCCGCTGATAACCCTCCATGTGACTTCCATTTATTTTTTAATATATTTTATTGATTATGCTATTACAGTTGTCTCATTTTCCCCTCTTTATTCTCCTCTGCCATGTGCACTCCCTCCCGTCCGCATTCCCCCCACTTTAGTGCATGACTATGGGTCATATATATGTTCTTTGGCTTCTACATTTCCTATACTATTCTTAACCTCCCCCTGTCTATCTTCTACCTACCATTTATGCTACTTATTCTCTGTACCTTTTCCCCCTCTCTCCCCACCCACTCCCCCGCTGATAACCCTCCATGTGATCTCCATTTCTGTGATTCTGTTCCTGTTCTAGTTGTTTGCTTAGTTTGTTTTTGTTTTTGTTTTAGGTTCGGCTCTTAATAACTGTGAGTTTGTTGTCATTTTACTGTTCATATTTTTATCTTCTTTTTCTTAGATAAGTCCCTTTAACATTTCATATAATAAGGGCTTGGTGATGCTGAACTCCTTTAACTTGACCTTATCTGGGAAGCACTTTATCTGCCCTTCCATTCTAAATGATAGCTTTGCTGGATAGAGTAATCTTGGATGTAGGTCCTTGCCTTTCATGACTTTGAATACTTCTTCCCAGCCCCTTCTTGCCTGCAAGGTTTCTTTTGAGTAATCAGCTGATAGTCTTATGGGCACTCCTTTGTAGGTAATCGTCTCCTTTTCTCTTGCTGCTTTTAAGATTCTCTCCTTATCTTTAATCTTGGATAATGTAATTATGATGTGCCTTGGTGTGTTCCTCCTTGGGTCCAACTTCTTTGGGATTCTCTGAGCTACCTGGACTTCCTGGAAGTCTATTTCCTTTGCCAGATTGGGGAAGTTCTCCTTCATTATTTGTTCAGATAAGTTTTCCACTTCTTGCTCTTCCTCTTCTCCTTCTGGCACCCCTATGATTCTGATGTTGGGACATTTAAAGATGTCCTGGAGGTTCCTAAGCCTCTCTTCATTTTTTAAATTCTTGTTTCTTCATTCTATTCTGCTTGAATGTTTCTTTCTTCCTTCTGGTCCACACCATTGATTTGAGTCCCAGTTTCCTTTCCCTCACTGTTGGTTCCTTGTACATTTTCCTTTATTTCATTTAGCACAGCCTTCATTTTTTCAACTAATTTGTGACCATATTCAACCATTTCTGTGAGCATCCTGATTACCAGTGTTTTGAACTGTGTATCTGATAGGTTGGCTATTTCTTCATTGCTTAGTTGTATTTTTTCTGGAGCTTTGATCTGTTCTTTCATTTGGGCCTTTTTTTTTTTTTTTCTTTTTGGTCTCAGCATGCCTATTACGTATAAGGGCAAGCCTTAGGTGTTCACCAGGGCGGGGTAACCCACTTCACTGTGTTGTGGCGCTATATATGGGGGAAGGGTCTGAGTGGGAACAATGCAGCTTGGTCAGCTCTGGGCTTGACTTTCAGTCACTTCCTCTGCTACCCACAAGAAAATTGGGCCCTTCAGGTAATGATTCCTGGATCGGTGGCTTTGTGTACATTCTAGGACCCTGTGGGTCTCTCCAATGAACTCACCTGTGAGGCTGGGAGAGTTTCTCACACTGCAGCAACCCCCGCAGGTTTTTTCAGTTAGAGATTTTGAGGCTTTATTTTACCACACTGGGACCCAGGGTTGCACAGTCTATCTCGCTCCCCGGTTGTTCCTCCCAGTTTATCCACACACAAGTGTGGGACTGCCTGGTCTTCAAGCTACCACCTTGCTGCAAGTCCTCTCCCCCCAGCTGTCCATCTCTGCCCCTCCTACTGGTCTGGATGAATGTTTCTTCTTTAACTCCTTGGTTGTCAGACTTCCATACAGTTCAGTTTTCTGTCAATTCTGGTTATTTTTTGTTTTTAAATTTGTTGTTGTCCTTCTTTTTGTTGTACAAGGAGGCACAGTATATCTACCTATGCCTCCATCTTGGCCGGAAGTCTTCCCAGTCATTCTATCCATTATTGAAAATGAGGTATGGAAATACCCAACTATTATTATTAAATTTACTCTCCCCCCCTCCTCAACTCTTTCAGACTTTGCTCCATATATTTTGGGTCTCTGTTTAGGTGCATATATGATTACAATTGTTATATCTTCCTGATGGATTGATCTTTTTATTATAAAATAATACTTTATCTGTAGTAACTTTTTTTTTGGCTTTAAAGTCTATTTTGTATGATATTAGTATTGCTACTCCAAGTTTCTTAGGATTGCTTTTTGCATTATATATTTTTTCCATACTGTTTCTTTCCACCTATTTGTGTCTTTCAATCTAAAGTTGTCTCCTGTAGATTGTCCAGTCTAAGAATCTCTGCCTTTTAAAAAATTATTTATTTTTAGAGAGAGGGAAAAGGAGGGAGAAAGAGAGGGAGAGAAACATCAATTGGTTGCCTCTCACACATCACCAACTGGGGACCTAGCCCACAACCTAGGCATGTGCCTTGACTGGGAATTGAAAGCCACCTTTTGGTTCACAGTCTGGCTCTCAATCCACTGAGCCACAGGGTATAATCTCTGCCTTCTTATTGGAGCTTTCATCCATGCACATGTAACATTATTAATGTAGTTGGATTTTTATCTGCTATTTAAATTTTTATTTTCATATATATCTCATGTCTTTTTCTCTCTCTTCTTCCTTTACTGCTTTCTTTTGCATTAAGTAAATAACTTTTTGTGCAATATTTTCCTTTAATTATTTTTAGTGTTTTTGAGCTATTGTCTTAATGATTGCTCTAGGGCTTACTATATACATATTAGCAGAATCTACTTCAAATGTATATCAATTTAATGCTATTAAGATTTAGAATGTTACTACTATCGTTGTATTTGTTTTTCCCCTTTTTGTGCTATTATGGTCATACATATCACTACATGTTACAAACCCAACAATGCAGTACCTTATATATACACAATACAATACCTTATATAATTTTATATCTATTAAAGAAGCTGAGAAAAGACAGGAGAGCAAGTATATATTTTATAGACTTTCTTATGTTTATTTCACCTTTTCTGTTTCTCTTAATTTGTTTCTGTTGGTTCAAGTTATCCAAATCTGGTGTGATATCCTTACACCAATACAACTCTGGTCTCACCCACTTTCTTTGTGCTGTTGTCAAATATATTACATTCTTAGATGTTATAGGCCCAACAATGCGATTATATACATATTGCTTTATACAATTTCTTTTCAAATCATTTAAGGGAAAAATATACACATTTATACTGATGTAATGACACATCACCTTTACTGGTGCTCTTTGTTTTTCCCGTGGATTTGAAGTTCCATCTGAGTTTATGTCCATTCAGCTTTGCTTGACACACGTCTTAGTATTTCTGGGAAGGCAGATCTGCTAGCAACAAATTCAGTTTAGTTTATCTGACAATGCCTTTATTTCACCTTCATTTTTTGAAGGTAGTTTTGCTGGACATAAGATTTCCTTGGTTGACAATTTCTTTCTTTCAGTACAGTTGATCTTCATTATTCACAGATCTGTATTTACAAATTTGCTTACTAGCTAAGTTTTGTTGGTAATACTTAAATCAATACTCATGGTGCTTTCACAGTCATCTGCAGACAAGTGCAAATAGCAGAAATTTAGGTCACCAGATATGACTGTTTCCAGCCGAAGTTCAACAAGGTGATGTTCTGCCTTCTTCTTTTGGCTCTTATACTGTAAACAAATGTCCTTGTTATGATTTATTTAGTGCCACAGATTTGAATTTTTGTGGGGTGTTTTTTTGGTGCTTTTGCTGTTTAAAATAGCTCCCAGGCATAGTGCTGAAGTGCTGCCAGGTTTTCCTAAGTGCAAGAAGGCTGTGATGTGCCTTACAGAGAAAATACATGGTTTAGATGAACTTTGTTCAGGCGTGTGTTATAGTGCTATTGGTTGGAAGTGCAATGTTAATTATCAATAATATATATTAAACAAAATTTCTTTAAACAGAAACACCATAAAACATGATTATATATATGTGCTTATACACACACAAACACACACACACACACACACACACCATATTTTTCAGATTATAAGATGCACTTCCCCCCCCCCAAATTTGGGAGGAAAATGGGGGTGCATCTTATAGTCCAAATGTAGCTTTCCTGGCTTGCTGTGGGGATGGGGGAGTGGCGGTGGAGGGGGGGTCACAGGAGGCAGGAGCAGGGTTGCCGCTGCAGATTTTTTTGGGGAAAAAAGTGCATCTTATAATCTGAAAAATACGGTATATATTTAAAGATTTTATTTATTTATGTTTAGAGAGAGGGGAAAGGAGGGAAAAAGAGAGGTAGAGAAACCTTGATGTGCAAGAGATACATTGATCCATTTCCTCTCACACCCCCCCCCCCGCCCCACTGGGGACCTGGCCTGCAACCCAGGCATGTGCCCTGACTGGGAACTGGACCTTTTGGTTTGCAGGTTGTAACCCAAAACACTGACCCACACCAGCCAGGGAAAAGCAAGATTATATATTGATTGGTTGAAACAATGTTGTGACCAGAGGCTGGCAGGAACTTAACCCTGTATTTACCCCTAGGAGCAATGACTCAGTATTAGCTACTTCAGTGTTTGCAGGGACTTCATAGAACATAACTACCACAAATAATGAGAATCCATTCTAGTTTGAATATGTCATCCCACTGTCTTCTGGCTTCCATTGTTTTGGATGAGAAACAGTCAGTCTCATTGCAATCCCCTTGCATGTGATGAACCTTCTTCCTCTTGCTGCTGACAAGATTTCTCTGTCTTTCGGCATCTTCACAATGTGTCTGGGTCTGGGTCTCTTTCGGAGTGTGTTGAGCTTCCTGGATGTATCGATGAATGATTTTCAGCACATTTGGGAAATCTTTAGCCAGGTTTTGTTTTCTTTTTCCTGCTCCCTTCTCTTTTTCCTCTCTTCTGGTACTCTTATTACAGATATGTTGGTGTGTTTAAAGATGTCCTACACTTCTCTGAGGCTTTGTTTATTTTTCTTGATTCTATTTCCTCTCTGTTTTTTGGATTCCATAATTTCATTTATCTTCAAGTTTGCTGATTCTTTCTTCTGTTAGTTCAAATCTGTTGTTGAGCCCTCATAATGAATATTTCCTTTGGGCTAATGTACTTTTCAACTCCAGAGTTTCTTTATGGCTCTTTTTGTTTTGTTTTCTTTTGTTAAATAATTTCCACCACTTTATTGATATTCCCTATTTGATGAGACATTATCATCATACCTTCTTTTATTTCTTTAGGCATGGTCTTTGTGAAACTTGACATCTGGTCCCTCTCACAGGAAGTCTCTGTTGCCTTATGTCTCATATTTTTTATTGAAAATTGGACATTTTAGGTAATATATTGTATTGTAGCAACTGTTACATTTCTTCCTCTCCGGGTATTGTTTTTGTTGTTGTTTGTTTGCTTGTTTCGTGACTTGACTAAACTATTTTAGTT
>PVJI01021814.1:0-26441 GCA_004026765.1 Micronycteris hirsuta
AGGCAATCAACACATACATACAAATACACACTGTATGCCTATTTAGTGATAAGCAAAGGGAGAAATAAATTCTGGAGAGCGTTACAGTGGCGTTGCATATCATTTGGGGGCTGAAGTTTGGGAATGGGGTAGGAGGTTGTTCTAAGGTCATTCCCTAAGACAGGACTTTGGCACTTGGGGGCCTAAAAGCCAAATATGAAAATTAACGTATTTTGTTTTTTCTGCTATTGAGCTGTGTGTGGCATCCTAGTCAGTGGAGATCCAAGACTAGTTTAAATAGTATAATACAGAGTAATTTCAAAGTTACCTTATACCATGAATTATCACATTGTATCTATCACTTGTTAAAATATATAAGAAAACCCCCAAATAATCAAAACAAAAACATCTCTAAAAATGAAAAAATTAATACAAATTATCCTAAATCAGGCTTTATCTCCTGTGACAGCTTTGTGACGTGTCAGTTTGGCTAGGCTGGAGTTCCCTGGGGTTTCCATCCGAGCCTGTTTCCAGATGGCGTGGGCTGCAAGTCTTCTCTTACCAGAGCTGGAAGACAGAGGGAGGCTGCAGCACACACTTTCTACTGCTACAATCACACATCAATATAAGTACTGCTGTGAAGGGATATTACCAAAGTGATGAAAGTCACTAATCAGTTAACTTTAAGGCAATCAGAAGGGAGATTATTCTGGGTAGTCTAAATCAACTGCATATCTCTTCGAAGGAGGTGGAGGCCCTCTCGAGGTTCAGCTCAGGCCCTCGAGTTCCAGCTTGCTTTCGATCTCGCCTTCCTGACTGTCCTGGGGACCTAGCCAGTCACCATCAGTGAGTAAGCCAGTTATCTGTATTCAATTTTTTAATATGCATACTTACGTGTCTCCTACTGGTTCCGCTGCTCTGTCTGAACCTGGACTAACACACCGACTTTCATTACTTCAATAAATACTCACTGGGTTTCTACGGCAGTCCTGCACTAGGCTGAAGGGACACAGTCACTGCAGCCACTGTCCTGAAGCTCTTTTCAACCCTTTTCTGGTGCAGACTTGTGCAGTCTTTCTTTCTAACTACTTTTTCTCAGAGGCCTGGTCAACAGAATACTAGACATACACAAAAGGATTTTAAACACTCTAAAAGTTTAAATTATTTACAGCTATTTAAGGGACTTTGAGCTTTTCCTTGTCCCCCAATGCACACCAAAGGCTGGTTCTCCTGACATGGGGTAGCATTCAGTTTTTTCTGAAATTGAAAATTCCTACATTCGCTCTCATGGAAGAGCCATAGAAATACCACCTGGTTTCTGGCAGACCCTAACTCTGGGCTCTAGACCCCACATGCTTTCCTAATAGGGGCTCTGCACTGCCAAGTTCAGGTAAATAATCCAGGACAGATTCAAACATGGAGCTCGAGGACAGAGGAACCCACCCACCATCTTCCTGAAGTCTGAATGGCACCTCCCAGAGGAGATCCTGGGGTCTTACTCTCTCAATTCTGCCAGAAGCCCTCTAAGAAATAGTCGGGTAAGTGACTAAACTAAGACTGACAACACACTGGCAGACAGAAGCAGGTGGAAGTGGATCTTGAGGTGACTTGGGCTGACCACCCCTGGGCCCTGCGTTGATAAAAACCAGCCTCGCAGTGCAGCATGGATGGTCCCAGGCACAGCCAAGCCGGGAGAAGACAGGCACAAGAGTGTGGGTCATTTGTAGGTTTGAACAGGCTGCGAGGGCTAGCTGTGGACAGCAGCTGACATTGGCTTACGCCAGCTTCAGACAACATCAGAGGGAGACAACATCCAAAGGGAGAAGCCAGCAGGCAAGCACTAAACTCTGCTGAGCTGAATTCCACATTTGTTCTTTTTCATTATTTTTTGTTATTTTTTCTTTTTCTATTTATCTTTTTTCTCTACTTTTCTTTCATATTTCTTATTTTACTCTTTGCTTTTCTTACTCCATTTCTCCTACTTCTTTCCTTATTTTTTTATTCTTTCTTATACTTTGTTCTTTTTTGTAGTTTTCCTCTTTTTATTCCTTACTCTTATTTTTTTCTTTTCCTTCTCTCCTTTTATGATTTTTTTAAAGATTTTATTTATTTATTTTTAGAGAGAGGGGAAGGGAGAGAGAAAGAGAGGGAGAAACAGCAATGTATGGTTGCCTCTCACATGGCCCTCACTGCGGACCTGGCCTGCAACCCAGGCATGTGCCCTGACTGGGAATCGAACCAGGACCCTTTGGTTCTCAGCCCGCACTCAATCCACTGAGCTACGCCAGCCAGGGCTCCTTTTATAATCATTTTTATTTCCTTTGGTCATCTTATATTATTTTTCTTCTTTTACCATTCTATTTCTCTTTCCACTTTTATTACTCTTGGCTCTTTTGTCATTGATTTTGCAGTTGTTGGGTTTTGTTTTTGCTTGCTTTGGTTCTGTTTTTTGGGTTGTCTTATTTTGTTCTGTCAGCACCTGTACAACAGTGTACAAGATGTGGTGGGGGTTGAGCCTCTCAGTCAGCTGGCCAGAGGGGAGATACCACCAGAGAACAGGCCAACAACAATCGAGACCCAAATACAACAAGAATGCCCACACAGCCCACACCAGGGACGGTCCTAGAACATCCATCTCAGAAGATCAAGGAGACTACACCACTGAGTTCCATAGTACTTCCACCACACAATGCCACCCCACAAAGACAGGGAGTCAAAGCAGATCTATCTAATACATAGAAACAAACAAAAAGAAACAGCTAAAATGGGGAAACAAAGAAACAAACCCCAAATGAAAGAAAAGAAGGAATCCCCAGAAAAAGATATAAATAAAATCGGGGCAAGCAATTTATCAGACATACAGTTGAAAGTAATGGTTATAAGGATGCTCAAGGAACTTAGAACTACAAGGAACTTAGTGGAAGCTCCATCAGCATGAGAAAGGACATAGAAACTATGAATAAGAACCAGCTGGAAAAGAAGAATACACTATCTGAAATAAAGAATACACTAGAGGAAAGTAAACAGGCTGGATGAAGGATAGAATCAGCCATTTGGAAGGCAAGGAAGAACAAAATACCCAGTCAGAACAACAAAATTTAAAAAGACTTAAAAAGAATGAGGATACTTTAAGGGAACTTTGGGAAAACATGAAATACAACAAAATCTGCATCATAGGGATACCAGAAGGGGAAGAAAGTCAGTAAGGGATCAAAAACTTGTTTGAAGAAATAATGACAGAAAACTTCCCTAACCTGGTGAAGGAAAAAGTCATACAACTTCAGGAAGCTCAGAGAGTCCCAATCAAGATGAACCCAAAGAGACCCATACAAAGACATACTGTAATTAAAATGACAAAGTTTAAAGACAAAGAGAGAATTCTGAAGGCAGCAAGAGCATTAGTTACCTACAAGGGAATTCTAATAAGACTGTCAGCTCATTTCTCAACAGAAACACTTCAGCCAGAAGGGACTGACATGAAGTATTTCAAGCAATGAAGAGCAAGGAGCTGCAACCAAGACTATTCTACCTAGCAAAGCTATCATTTAAAACTGAAGGCCAAAAAAGAGCTTTCCAGACAAAAAAAGGATAAAGGAGTTCATTAACACAAAACAAGCACTGCAAGAGATGCTAAAGGAACTGCTTTAAGAAGCTAAAGAAATAGAGAGAGGAACACAGATATAAAGAACAAAATGGCAATAAATAAGTACCTATCAATAATAACCTTGAATGTAAATGGATTAAGTGTTCCAATCAAAAGACATAGGACAGCTGAATGGGTAAGAAAACATGACCCATATTTATGCTGTCTACAAGAGACCCACCCCAGAACAAAAGATTTACACAGGCTGAAAGTGAAGGGATGAAAAAAACATCCCATGAAAATGGCTATTAAAAAAAAGCTGGGATAGCAATACTTACATCTGACAAAATAGACTTCAAAACAAAGGTCATAACAAGAGACAAAGAAGGTCACTACATAATATCAAAGGAATCAAACCAACAGGAGGATGGATATAACCCTTGTAAACACATATGCACCCAGTATAGGAACACCTAAACATATAAACAAAATATTCGTGGACTTTAAGGAAGAGATCAACAGCAATACAGTCACTGCAGGGGATATTAACACTCCACTGTCACTAATGGATAGATCTTCCAGACAAAAAATCAACAAGAAAACAGTGACCTTAAACTACACACTAGATCAAATTAATTTAATCGATATTTACAGCACATTTCACTCTAAAGCAGCAGAATATACATTCTTAAGTGCACATGGATCATTCTCAGAAATAGACCACATAGTAGGAAACAAAATAAGTTCTTAACAAATTCAAGGACATTGAAATCTTATCAAGCATTTTCTTGTATCACAATAGTATGAAACTAGAAATCAACCTCACTCAATAAAAAATTTTAAAAACTTTCAACTACATCAAGGCTAAATAGCATGTTATTAAATAATGAATGAGTCATCAGTGACATCAAGGAAGAAATCAAAAAGTACTTGGAAACAAATGAAAATGAACAACCCAAAACCTAACAACACAGTGAAAGCAGTCCTGAGAAAGAAGTTCATAGCATTACAGGCCTACTTAAAGAAAACAGAAAAATCTCAAACAGTCTAACCCTATAACTAAAAGAACTTAAAAAACAACAAAAAAGAACCAGAGTGAGTGGAAGGAAGGAAATAATCGAGATCACAGTGGAAATAAATGATATAGATACTGAAAAAAACAATTCAAAAGATCAATGAATCCAGGAGACGGTTCCTTGAAAAGATAAACAAAATTGATAGTACTGGAAGTCTTAGTCACAGTGATCAGACAAGAAGAAGGAATAAAAGGCACCCAATTGGAAAGGAGGAAGCAAAACTGTCATTATTCACAGACGACATGATATTGTACATAGAAAACCCCACAGGATCCACCAAAAATGTAGTAGACCTAGTAAATGAAGTTGGCAAAGTACCATGATACAAAATCAATACTCAGAAATTGACAGCACTTCTGTATGTACCAATAATAAACTATCAGAAAGAGAAACTAAGAAAGCAATCCCATTTACTATTACAACAACAAAAAAGAAAGTACCTAGGAATAAATTTAACCAAGGAGGTAAAAGATCTGTATTTGGAAAACAGTAGAACACTGAAGAAAGAAATTGAGGAAGATAAAAATAAGTAGAAGCACATAATGTGTTTGTGGATAGGAAAAATTAACATCATTAAAATGTCCATGCTATCCAAAGCAATCTAAGATTCAACACAATTCCTATTAAAATGCCAACGTCATATTTCACAGATCTAGAGCAAATATTCCAAAAATTTAGAGGGAACCAAAAAAGACCCCGAATAGCTTCAGCAGTCTTGCGAAAGAAGATAAAGTTGGGGGGATCACAATACTTGTTATCAAGCTATACCATAAGACCACTGTAATCAAAACAGTCTGGTACTGGCATAAGAACAGACACATAGGTCAATGGAAAAGAATAGAGAGCCCAGAAATATGCCCACAGCTTTATCGTCAATTAATATTTGACAAAGAAGGCAAGAGCATACAATGGAGTCAAGATAGTCACTTCAATAAATGGTGTTTGGAGAACTGGAATGGTACATGCAAAGAAATGAAAATAGACCACCAACTTACACCTTACACCAGAATAAACTTAAAATGGATAAAAGACTTAAATATAAATTGCAATACCATAAAAATCCTAGAGGAAAACATAAGCAGTAAAAATTTCAGATATCTCACATAGCAATATTTTTGCCAATATATCTCCTAGGGCAAGGGAAACAAAAGAAAAAATAAACAATTGGGTCTACATCCAATTAAAAAGCTCCTGCACAATTAAAGAAACCATCATCAAAATGAAAAGGAAACCCATAGTATGGGAAAACATACTTGCCAATGATACATCAGGCAAAGGTTTAATCTCCAAAAATACAGGGTCTAGCACAAATAATGTCCCTTTTTTATTACAAAATCATAAGGATGCAATTCTGTAACATAACACTACCACACCCAAGCACACTATATGACATTTTAGGTAAAATGTTCAAATTAAAACTGTAGTTATCACACCCATGTTATTACCTACCGACCACACTCAAGCAGGCGTTACTTCTGCCGGACCCTGTGTATAAAGAACTTACATGACAACATGAGGAAGACAAACAATCCAATGAAAAAATGGGCAAGGGACCTAGATATTTCTCCAAGGAGGACATACATACGGCCCATCGACATGTGAAAGAATTATCAGCATCACTAGCCATCATGGAGATGCAAATTAAAACCACAATGAGATACCTCGCACTTGCCAAAACTGGCTATCATTAATAAATCAACAAAAACAAGAGCTGGCAAGGAAGTGGAGAAAAGGAAACCCTGTGCACTGTTGGAAGGAATGCAGACTGGTGCAGCCACTGTGGAAAACAGTATGCAGTTTCCTCAAAAAATTAAAAATGGAACTGCCTTTTGACCCAATAATTCCACTTCTGGGAATATACGCTAAGAATACCAAAACACCAATTCAAAAGAATATATCACCCCTGTGTTCATAGCAGTGCTATTTACAATAGCCAAGATTTGGAAACAGTCCAAGTGCTCATCTGTAGATGAATAGATAAAAGAGCTGTGATACATCTGAAGACAGGTTCTTCTGGCTGCAGTAATTTCAAAGTACTACATGGCTTAGAATAGACAATACTTCCCTGCTTCCACCAATGGTGATCGTCCACTGATGCCACAGAGTGGAAGATGCTGACATGCCATCATAGGCCTCAGTCTATTTTTACCAGGGCGGACTTGATTCCCCAGCTTTATACAATGACAGTTATGAAACTCCTACTCTGCATGTAGGGTACTGCTGTTTCATTTATCTTCCATTGTGAATTTGCATAAAACCTATATTAAGATCTTCATTTTCCACCATGTTCCCTCCAGTGAAATCAATGAAACCTAAGAACAATCCCTTGAAAGATGAAGCACAAAAGACAACAGCACAAGAAAAATTAATGAGGACCATATTCATCAAGTGATCTACAATTTAGATCACCTTTAGCAGTAAAAGAAAATGGTGGCGTTATTGTTCAGAAGCTTAAACACAAAACAAAAATGAATGCTTTCTAAGGTATGAGGCTTTTTTTCAATATAAATGGCATAGTATACGAACATGTCATGCAGCCACAGTGTTTGGTATACACCCAGGATGTGGCTTTTTACATCTTTTTCTTCAGCCAAGGCCATCATGGTCCAGCTGATTCATTCCACTTCACTTGAAAACTTCTCTATTCTCAATTTTTAAAAATAGGATTTTCCCGCTATAAAAATGTAGGTTAAGATCATTAACTCCATGCACAATATTTCAAATTCTCCTTTATACCTCAGGGCATAGATCTCAGCCCTTTTTTCCTTGCATATTTCACTCCCCTTTCTACTTTGAATGATCAAAACATAGTCTTAGTATTTTACCATTTGTTTTAATGAGGAGATCAAATACAGAGAGGTTTGCCTATGTAGGTGGCTGACATGAGGGAGGGTCTGGCCAACCTGTTCCCATGGCCATGGCAATGGAGAATGCCAAGACCAATGGGCGCTGCTACACTCAAGAGCACTCTCCCTGGCACGGGGCATGAAGCACTCTGATAGGAGTGTCAGATAGATCTAGGACAATTCTATCATCATGTCTGAAAAAACAACTCCAAAGGGTGGTTCCTCTTCGTATTCAAAAATGCAAAACTTAAAAGTATGGTATTTACTTTGAAAACATTTGTACACACTGTCATCACAGCTAACATTTGCAATTTGAGTTTAAAAACAAAAACCTGATCAAACAGAAAAAAATCAAACACACCCTTCCTCTCACTTGATTTATGAGATTTCTCACAGAAGTATCCTTTGTATAAGGATGCTCTCATAAAGTCAGCACGTGGTCCCTGCCTACCATGCTTTCTGAAACTCGGCGCAACTAAGACAACAAAAGAAGCTTCACTTTCTTTATGTTCTTCCTCCTGTTTGGAACACTCCTACTGTGTTGGTCTTAGAGAGTCCACATGTTAAAGTCCCAGGAAACTTTAAAATACTGACGCTTGGGCCCATCCCTTGGGATTTTGATTTAATCGTTCTATGGTGGGCCTGTCCACAGGTGTTTCTAAAGAAAGGTTCTGGGGATTCTGACTGGCAGCCAGGGCTGAGGACCTTCCCGTTAGTCTCCTCAGCCTTCCCCTCCAAGTCTCGACCTCCTATTATATCATGGATCTTTCTTCTGAAAACCTACCACACTTGAAGCCAGTATGGATTTTCTATATTATCTCAAATAGATCATAAGGCCCTTCAGAGACAAAACCATCTGCTACTCATCTTCTCTTAATCTCGCAGTGTCTCCACAGCACCAAACATGTAGACAGTAATAGTAGCCACTATTTACACAGCATCTATTATGTCATTCTGTGTACACCCTAACGGAGGTAGCATTATTATGCCAATACTGCAAATGAGGAAACTGAAGCCTTCACAGAGGTTAAGTAACTTGCCCCAAATTATGTACTTAATAAATGACAGTTACACTTGCCCTGGAAAATGAAGATCTCAATATAGTTTATATGCAAAAAACACCCAGATCCATCTGACTCCAAGTTCTTTCCTCTTGCAAAAAAAACAAACTTATAAATGAATGGGTTTTAAATAACTTGGTGTCAATTAAATACTTTAAACAATGAAACAGCCATTTGTATCAGCATGTAGAGTTGTTGAAATGGTGGTTATTAAACAAAGGTAAGAGAAACAAAAGTCAAAATGCACTCAGTCTTACTTTTCCATTGGTTAAAATAATACAATAAACAGTCTATGGCTTCTCAGTAAAGAAAAGTTTTTTAAAGCTGCTTCAGGTTAAGAGTCTTTAGATTATAAACTACTTCTCTGCCTTGCCAGAGATGAATCTTACTGAAATGTCCCATTATCTTTTTATGAAATGAAATAATCCTTTTAAGGGAAAGGGTTATCACCGTGTAAGTTGATTTCTGTTGGAGGCCCCTTCCTTGGGGAAGGTGACTCAGGGGGAAGAACAGTCACTTCGCTCTGACATTACAACACTACCAGCACGTAACCATCAACCAGGGTGATTTCCTAAGCAGGCCTGGCGTTTTTTTTTTAAATGGGAATTGAATTTGGGTCACTTGACTCCAGGGGCAACAGACTGTGCTGAAGCTGTAGTAGAGATCTGAGGAAAGATACTCAGCAAATCAAATTGGAATAACCCAGAGCAATATCTCTTAAGGGCTATTCATTTGCACATGGAACAAGGGATAAACTATGACAGGTAGAAACACATAATTCTTGTATAGTTAAAGATTTTTGCTACTTCTTTGGTATCTTCTGTTAGAAAATGGGTCGTTAAGCCACCTGTTACTTGACTATCCAGCTAATGAAGCAATTCATCAAAATTTACTTCCATCAAAACCTACTGATGAAGCAGCATAACTAGCCAAAGAACACCCACAGACATTCAGCAAATTTTTTCTTTGAGACTTCAAATTTAAAAAAGATTTCTCCTGAAGAAATTTAAGGCTGCAGCATTGAAGCCAGAGCTGGCCTGCAGAGGAGGGGTTAAAGCCTGCTGGCTAAACTTCCTTACGCCTCTCCACAGTGATGTCCACACTATTTCTCAAGACTGCCTCTGCAGAGAGCTGCAGTCTTAATTTACAAAGAAGCAAAACACCAAGCCCCATCTCCCCGCCTTGTTTAGGCTAGAAAAGTGTACCCAGTCATTTGTAACTGAATTTTGAATATTTTGGAGTACATTTTAGTCAGAAATGTAATAATAATTTGGGGGTTTTTCAATAAAATATATATTAGCACCAAATTAAGCCAAAAAGCATTTCTAATTTATCTTGGTTCAAAGTTTACCTGATCTATCAGAAAGCATGAACATTATGCACCTCACAGGCTTTTATTATAACCTGCAATTTTGAAACAGGCGGGAAAAGTGCAAACAAAAACAGCAGTCTAGCAAGCCACCGAAGTCATAAAACAGATTTTTTGAAACAATGTCATCACAAGCTCTCTCTTGCAGTACAAGGTGCTATACGTGTTTTAGTAGTACCACTTCATCAACGACACAACACACAAATTATCCTACTGAAATAAGCACCAACCGCTCCAGTAAACATACCTTTAAAAGATACATAGTCACACGGCGCGCAAATTGTTACAGGAGACAAAATGGCGGCTGCAGGAAACAGTGGAAGGTTACAAAATTTCTAAGAGCAGAAGTGGTTTTGAAGTAATAAGTGAGAAAAAAAAAATAACCTCCGCAAGATAACTGTCAGAACCAGCAAACAAGTCCCCGGCGCTGCGCCTGAGGAAGTGAGTGTGCAGTGGAGGCTGCAGCTCTCTCACAAAGGAAGTGAGTACTCACTTCTGGTTTTACAAACCATCTTACTTAAATCAGAAGCTTCTGATTTAATTAAAACCATCTTATTTATATCAGAACCTTCTGATATAAATAAGATGGCATTTAGTCTGGCATTTAGTCCTCAGATAATATCACACATATGTGTATGCTCAATAATTGGTGTTAAAAAAAAGCAACCTTCAACTTTTAGGGGGGAGTGGTGGTGGTTTTTTTAGTATTTCAAGTCTTTTCCAATTACAGTTTACTTCCAATTTTATTTTCTATTGGTTTCAGGTTTACAGCATAAGGGTTAGACAATCATACACTTTCAAAGTGTCCCCCTCAATATCGCCAGCACCCGCCTGGCACCGTACATAGAGGGAGTGGGTTTTTAAACGGGAGTCTGAACTGTCTGCATCCAATTCCGTGAGGTTCCAGATGAGGCAGCGTTATGACGGCATGAGTGGATTAGTGGCTGCCGGGGGCTGGGGCTGGGGCTGGGGGTTGGGAGAGGAGACAGGTATGCAAAAATCATTTCACAATGGGACGTTTTAGGGGAGAAAGTGTTCTATACAGAGTAGAGGTTAAATAACTACAAATTGGCCAAATTCATCAAACTGTACAATCAAAAATGAGTGAATTCTATTGTATGGAAATTATACTTCCAAGAAAACGATTTTTAAAAATTAGGTTTGTAAGTTGGCTTTTCAGGTTTTGGAATACAGTTTTTTTTCCCAATAAAAGCATGTTACAAATGGTAGTAATTTTCCGGTGTAATCCTCCCCCTCTGAACATATGACTCATAATTTGGGTGAAATCAAGTAGCCTGGACATCCACTAAGTCCAGGGATGTCAGAAACACAACTCTTTGAGTTCCACTTTGCACTCTAAGCCCTAGTTGTGGGAGGAAGAGAGGGAAATTGATGTTAAAAATTAGCACAGAGCTACGAACTGGTGGTTAGTCGTGTAAGGTAGCCGCAGGAAGCTCTAAGGAGAATCAGGAAGCATTCACTGGGCACTCCTGCCCTTGACCGATCTTTACGCAAAGCTGTAACCCATACTTACTAGTTGAAGAGAGGGGAAGCCAGAGGTACTTAGGCTTTGTCGATGGTACTGGCCAAGGTTTGGTGGGAGAGTAAACTGTTTCCTTATGTCCGCTGAAGAATACCTTGGGTTAAAAACAGAAAAATCTAAATGAAGTGATTATTTTTAAAAATCATCACAATTATAGATACAATCTTTGATGGCATATTATCAACTTCCTGTTTGGGCTGGGCAATTGGTAGAACTGACTAAAACGTCTGCGGTGGCCTGTGGGTGGACTTTTGCATGATGATATGTACCCTTGAGAAGTTCAGAGGCCAGGTTGCCTGCAGGCGTGGCTTCTGCCCAGTACTGGAAGGATGGCAGCATGAGGAGAAGGAAGAACTTGAAGCCCAAGGAAAAGGCCCGCGGCACCTGGCTCCTTCTTCCCAGGCCACTCAGAGTCCTCGTCCCTACACGAGAACATCTGTCTCTGACTAGCGCCTTTAAAACCCTCGTCTGCCACTATGATCTAGTCATTCTCCTTTCTAGCAGTTAAATCCTTCTGGTTAGCTGCCTGCGACAACAGAAAACATTAGAGAACTGTTAAATGCACACATCGACCTCCCTGAGGCACCTTAGATGGTAGCTGGAATTCCAAGGACTGCATTTTTTCCAAACTGCTCCTAGTCGAGAGATGCTTCGAGTCACCCATATCAACATCGGTGTTGACATCCCTGGTAGCCAGATGGAGCACATGAAAGTTGTTCTCCATTGCCCACCCACACCTGCCGGCCTGAGCCTGCTGACCAGCTACCCGTCGGCTTAGGAGCAGGTTGACATTTGGGCACTCATTTGTTCGTCATTTGTTTGGAACTCAGAACACATGTTCTCAGGAAATCAGTTGGTGGTGGTCAGATTCTGAGGCTGGTTCACAAACCTGTGCTTAAACCACAATGAGGCCACTGTAGAATATGACTAGAAAGTAACAGATTATTGATGATGAAATGAGATCATATATGAGTATTTGAAACATGCTGTGTTTCAAATAGGAATATATAAATTTTAAATTTTATCATTTTAAAATATAATATTTAAATATTAGAAATAAAGCTTCTTATATTTTCTCCATTAGAATGTGTGCTAGTGCATAATTAATAACACAGGCTCCTGACATTACTTGTGAGGTTTCTGACAAGGTCTCCTTGGCTCTCAGCCTTGGCAATGCGGTTCGTCCAGAGAGGCAGGAAACGTGCTCTAGTTCCATTTCCTTTCAGGACCTGCACACTCCTGTTGTGCATTGTCTAGCCCTAGTCATGACGACAAACCAAAGGGGTGGGCACAGAACCCAGCGCAGGGCAACGACCTCTCCTTCCCAGGACTGCGAGTGATGGATGGGTGGGAGAGTGGGAGAAACCTGCGGCCGCCTATCACTCAGCGTTGGCCCCTGACATTGCGACGCAATGACGTGCGAAACCCCAGAGGAAGTTATACCAGCCCATGTTCACTGTACCCTTCAATTTCGTAAAGCACGGTATTTATTTTTATAAAAGTATAAGAAAAATACTAAGCTAAGGAGTAAGGATTTCATTATCCATCAGGGACATGCAAATCAAAACCACAAGGAGATGTCACTGCACAACCGCCGGGATGGCTATAGCGAAAAAGACGGGCAGTGACAAGCGCTGGCGAGGATATGGAGAAACCGAAGCACTCGCACATGGCTGGTAAGAATGTGAAGTAGCGCAGCTGCTTCAAGTACTTTGGAAACTGGTTGGACAGTTGCTCAAAAAGTTAAGCAGGGTTCCCACATAACCCAGCACTCATCGGTATATGTCCGAGAAATCTGAAAACATATTTCCACACAAAAATTTATACATGAATGTTCAAAGCTGCGTTATTCATAATAGCCAAAAAGTGGAAACAACGCATCATCGTGTGAATGGATAGGCAAAATGTGGCGTGTCATACAATGCAGTATTATCCAGCAATAAAAAAGGAAAGACATACTGATATATACCACAACATAGACGAATCTTGAAAATATTATGCTAAGTGAAAGACACTAAACCAAAAGACCACATATTACATGATTTCTTACATAAAATGTTTAGAAAAGACCCTAGTTGCCCAGGGCTGGGAGGACTGGAGGCAAATGGAGAGTGACTGCTAATGGGAATGGGGTTTCTTTCGGGGGAATTAAAATGTCCTAAAACTGACTGTGGTGATGAATGCCAACTCTGCGAATATACTAAACTCCATTGAATTGTACATGTTAAATGGATGAATTTTGTGGTATGTGAGTTATGTCCAAGTAAAACAGATGGACAGGTATAGATAGATAGATGGGCACAGATACAAATGTGTCTCTGTGTGTAAGTATTCTACAGAGACAAGAGTGAAGGTAAGAATTGCCAAATTTAGCATGACAGCCAGGAATGGAGGAAAACATTCAGATTATGATCCCAATAGGCTGATTTGCATTATAAATTGGACAGTCACCAATTTCTAAAAATATCAACAGATTAGACCACTGTCTAAAACAAAAGGCCCGTCTTACATAAACAACAGTGTATTGTGTTTGGCACCACAGAAACCCAAACCAGCATGGCAACCATTTGTTTGCTTACTTGAGAAGATGACCATAGTCACACAACACTGAGACAACCGAGAAAAGGTACTTTTTTTAAAAAAATCCAAGTTGACTTTTCACGAGACTGACTGCCCCTATGACTTCTGTCTCCAGGTCCTCCTCCCAAATAGCACATTCTAGTTTCCTGGTCATTCTAAAGTCCTCCCTGCCATGGACCACAGGGGTCTACTTGAAATTGGGGTATCTGAAATTTCAGGAAAGGAAGCGGCATTGTGTGAGAATATCAAAGAACGGCTGGAGGGACAGTCTCTTGTGTTCATTTTGAAGCAAAATATCTCATCCTACAACAAAGCCCCAGTACTTTTTTCATCATGAAATTATAATGTTTCTGTTCTCCAATCTTCCTTCAATAGAGTCAGCTGATATTTCTGTAGCAGCTGTTCACATAAATTTTCTAATTCAGATCTTTACAACTGATCTTCCTTGACATATTGAACCTTACCTAGTACCTAAGGATCTCATTTCCTATCTCTACAGAATCAATTTTACAAATGGAAGTTACACCTGTCCTTTCAAAACTGTCAATAAGGAGCCCGGCTGCTGTAGCTCAGTGGATTGAGCACGGGCTGGGAACCAGAGGATCCCGGTTCGATTCCCCGTCGGGGCACATGCCTGGGTTGTGGGCCAGGTCCCTGATGAGGGCCATGTGAGAGGCAACCATACATTGTTCTTTCTCCCTCCCTTCTCCTCTCTCTGAAAATAAATAAATAAAATCGTAAAAAAAAAAAAAAAAAACAACTGTCAATCTGTTTGTCCTTAAAATGAAAATAGTTAATTATCCCATGTGGAATAGAACTGCTTCATATCACTTAAAGAACTTCACAATAAAATATCTCTGGAGAGGCCCTACCCTCATATTAAACTAGCAAAATTGGCTGGAATGACAAAATTACATGTTGGTCAACCTTGAGGGAAAGCCACCATGCCCTGCATCACTGTGGGCTGTATATTGGCTCCGTGTCTCTGGGAAGCAATGTCGTAATATGCAACAAGAACTATAAAGCTGTCATTACTCTTTCATCTAATTATTTCACTTTGGAGAATATACCCCATGGAATTCATACAAACAAAAATACTATTTGAGCAGAAATGAGCATAAGAATTCTGTATATGATAGCAAATATTTGAAAAGAACCAAAGCATCCAACACTTGTCAGAACACTAAGTAAATAATAGCACAAAATAGATGAAATATGATTTTACCATTTAAAATAAAAAATTCGAATTAGGTTGACCCACAGAAATTTGCATATAAAATAAGTTATAAGTAAAAAGTACACCCTGGCTGGTGTGGCTCAGTGGATTGAGTGCTGGCCTGAGAACCAAAGGGTCACTGGTTGGATCCCCAGTCAGGGCACATGCCTGGGTTGCAGGCCAGGTCCACCGTAGGGGTCGCATGAGAGGCAACCGAGCATTGATGTTTCTCTCCCTCTCTTTCTCCCTCCCTTCTTCTCTCTCTAAAAATAAACTCTTCTTAAAAACTAATATATGGAACTGAATACAAATACCCTAAAATATATGTATAAGTATCCCACAAAGATGAGAAATCCTTTTGGTAGTTATATAAAGGCAGTTTAGTAACTACCGCATTCAGCTCTTTCTCCTGTAAAATTGCTTAATTTTATCACTTTTTAAAAAAAGATGCATACATATAAAGCCAGATGCAGGCATGCATGCAGTACTTCAGATTTTTAAAAATTATGTAAACATCAGCTAACCTAGCACCCCAGTGTCTAAACCAACCGTTTTCTTCTCTATGCCAGCCCCGGTGAAGGGGGAAGCCTGCCTACACAAATAAGAGAATCCAGCCAAGGCAAGAGCTCATACAGCTTAGTGTCCATGCAAGCATTGTATGTTGGTTTTTATTTCCTTTGCATTTAAGTCTCAGACTGAATTCAACATGTTTAACATAATTTTCATGATGCTTGGTTTATATCATGATAATATTTCCTTGATAAATGAAGATACCTTACTTATAGTCACTCAATATGTTGTATACATAGTATCTTTATTTCTACAAATTTAATTGGGAAGAAGCCTTGGGGGCTGTTTAAAATGTTGACACGCTTACTAAGGCAGTCACAATGGTAGAAGCTCTGTGTGTTTAGTCAGATGGACAGATAATTGGGATATATACAGTTGGGGCTAAGTACCAATGGAACTAATGGGAGAACAGAGCTTGCCAAGTGTGGCCTAAGGGCCATTTTGCATCAAATCATCAGCCACTTAATAAAAATGAAGATTCCTGCCCTGGTGGGTGTGGCTCAGTGGGTTGAGTGCCGGCCTGCGAATCAAGGGGTCACCAGTTCAATTCCCAGTCAGGGCACATGCCTGGGTTGCAGGCCAGGTCCCTGATAGGGGTGCACACGAGGCAACCACACATTGATGTTTCTCTCCCTCTCTCTCTTTCCCTTTCCCTCTCTCTAAAAATAAATACAATTTTTTAAAAATGCAGATTCCTCAGCCTTACCCCTGTCTTGAATCAGCATCTCTGTGGTATGGCCTAGCAACTGCACTTTAAACCAACGTGTCCAGGTGATTTTTATATGCAATAAAACATAACACTCATTGATAGTTAAAGACTATGAGAGAGTGGTCCATTCATTCATTCATTCCTAAAACATGGAGGGTACGCAAAATGCCAGGTTCTTTATCAAGTGCTAGGGACTGAAGTCCAAGAAGATACTAATGCTACTCCTGGAAGCTCAGTCCAGTGGGTAGGAAAGAGGAGGACAGATGGATAATTGGATACATAATTATAATTAAAAAAATAACTATTATAATGCAGGAATATACACAGTGTCTTATGAGTAAAGAAGAGGAAGTTACTAATTCAGCCCAAGAATGCTTAGGAGACTTCTGGGATTTGAGGACTTTAGAACCATATTTTGAAAAAAAAGAAAAAATGAGTAGGAGCAGGACTGATGGAAGAGGAGACAATGCATTTAAAGCATTTTTTAAAACATTTCATAACATCTAGACATTAGGCTCCCATACTCCTACGTCAAGTATTTTAACCATCAGACTGCCCTGTTTCTTAACGACAGCTAAAAGAGCAAAGAATAAGAAGATGAATTAGTCCTGAGCTCTGCCATTTGCCAGCTGTTTGAGTTCAAGTACGTTAGTTAACCAGGCAGGGTCTTAGTTTCATTAGATGTAAAATGAAGGGGCTGGGCTACATGATCTCCTGGGCACCCTTCCAGCCTTAACTGGCAAAGATGCTTAAGAATCTCAGGCAGAACAATCAGCACCGTGATCTACACCAGCAGCTGTGCTAGGAAACCAAACAGCCCCGGAAGGCTTTGCTCTGGCTTTCATCCCTGAAAGAAAATTCTTTCACTATGCTGGTATGGCCAGCAGCCAAGATGGTTGGAAGGATTTTAAAACTGATTCAAGAAGAAACCTTGTCTACAAGTATTGAAAGAAGTTTAGTGTTTCCTGAATCTGACATGTTTTAAACAACAGTGAAAGGGGTAGAATAAAAGCAAACATATAATTTACTCTTAGAAACTAATACCTGACTGTGAAAACACCCAATAAACACAAAGTATAAAGTATATAGGTAGTAATAAACAATAATTATGGACATTTGTGGGTGGCCTATGTAGCCACAAACACAATATAATTGAATCTTACAAAATAGCCATTTTCACGACTAGAAATAATTTATACCAAGTAAGCACTGAAAGAATATTACCCCCAAACTTCCTGAATTACAATGTTAGGGCAGTGTAGTAGTATTAAAAACATAAATGTTTTAAAATTTGTTGTATACAGAGAAACTAGCTCTGAATGAGTAAATAACACAGGGCTATATACAGTACATGGCATGTATGAGGCCAAAAACACAGGGCTGGCTCGAGACCAAGTAGTTCGTGGAGTTGACCACAGAGAAATAAACTAAGACTTATTCTGAGGTTTATCCTCAGATACTGTTAGTAAAGCACACCTTTAAATTTAAAAGGCTACAAAGTGAATTTCCATAGCAAATCTTATATGTGTATTATATATTCTATAATGTATACCATATAAAATATTATTCGCATATCTCTATCCTTACATATATACACATGTATACGTGTTTTGAGCAATGAAGTCCTGAATGAATTCCTCAGAAGCTTGCCAGCCTGAGGCTTCATAATAGATATTTCAAGTTTAATGTTTCTCATATTTTCCATCTCTTCTCATAAACAGACGCTCCATAAATGTACAACTTCTATAAAGATAATTCAACAGGTGAAAACATGACTATGAAGAGACATTTGCTCCTTATTAACAAGCTGGGGAGTTTACATTTCTTCCTCACACGGAAGCCCCAAATCCCTTTCACTTGGAAAATTCCTCTGACTACTGAAAAATACTTATTGGATGACTTAAGTGTTCGAGGGTTCCCACAGCGACCCTAGAGAAGGATCACTGAGTGTCTTCAGTGTCTCTTAAAGGCACCCCCTCGCCCCAGTCCTTATTTATCATCATGTAAGTTCGTTTCTCTCCTGACATAATCACCACCTACTGACGAGGCAGCATAATCACCTAAAAGAACACCTATAAATATCAAGTGCTTTGCATTTGTAACTTTAAAGGAAAAAAGTTGTTTTGTTTTGTTTTTCAGAAAATTGTGTTGAGATATAAAGAAACAGCTCTAACATCTGTAAACTGAAGTCCCAAAAGAGGAGAGATGAAACAGGATCAGAAATGATATTTAAAGAAGTGCTGTTGACAGAAAATACCGAAGACACAGATTCACAAAGCTCTGTAAATGCCCATCAGAATCAATAAAGAAAATCAACCTAGACCTTTCACAGAAAAACTGCTATAAATCAAAGAGAAGTTTTAAATGCTCTTGATAAAACCTGGAGAAAGACACACTACCTTCATAGACGTATTACTTCAAAATAGAATAATACGAGTTGATATCTCAGCTAAAAATATGGAATCCAAAAACCAATACAATAACATGTTTAAAATGCTAAAAGAAAACTTCCAATCTAGAATATTCTACCCAGTGAAAATATCCTTCACAAATAAAGGATAAAGACAAACGAAAAGTGAGAAAATTGATTACCAGCAGAGCTATACTAAATGAAATAGTCAAGAGAGTTGTTCAGGCAGAAGGAAATGATCCCAGATGGAAGCACAGAAGTGCTGAAAACAACAGAATACTCAACAGGGTAAATATGTAAGTAAATCTCTATGATAGTGACAATACAAAAAGTAATTATAATAATGATAATAATGTGAAGTTTAAAATACACACAGAATTAAAATACATGTACACAGCGCAAAAGGCGAGAGACGTAAATGGAGTTCATATGTCCTAAAATTCTTGCACTGTTTTGGAAATGGTGAAAGTACCAATTAACATTAGAATTCCAATAAGTCAAGTATGTATTATAATCTCTGTGGAAACAAGAGATTGAAAAAAAGAAAAAACACAGTAAGATTATATATTTAAACTCAAATGTCAGTGATTATGTTAAATATAATCAGATAAATTCTCCAATTACAAAAGTCACCAAATTACACGAAAAACTTTGCTACTTACAAGAAACATGCTTTATTTTTTGATGTATTTGTTAAGGAATATTTGACATATAGTATACTGCACATATTTAAAGTGTATTTTATAGCCCTGGCTGGTGTGGCTCAGTGGATTAAACGCCAACCTGTGAACTAAAGAGTCATCGGTTTGATTCCCAGTCAGGGTATATGCTGGGGTTGCAGGCCAGGTAAGGGGAACTCAAAGCAACCACGCTTTGATACTTCCCTCTCTTTCTCCTTCCCTTCTCCTCTCTCTAAAAACAAACAAACAAAATCTTTTTTTAAAAAGTGTATTTATAGCCCAGCTGGTGTAGCTCAGTGGATTGAGCGCGGGCTGGGAACCAAGGGGTGCCGGTTCGATTCCCAGTCCGGGCACATGCCTGGGTTGCAGGCCAGGTCCCCGTAAGGGCCATGTGAGAGGCAACCATACATTGCTATTTCTCCCTCTCTTTCCCCCTCCCTTCTCCTCTCTCTAAAAATAAATAAATAAAATCTTAAAAAAAAAGTGTATTTGAATTTGACACATGTATACACTCATAAAAACCATCGCATCAATCACAAAGTTTCCTCATGCCCTTTCTTAATCTTTCCCCCATGCCCCTAGGTAACCACTAATATGCTTTCTGTCATTGTAGATTAATTTGCATTTTTAAGAATTTTATATAAATGAAATCAGACAATTTATCTCTTTTTTTATCTGGCCTTTTTTTTTACTCAGCATAATTAGTCTGAGATTTATCTATGTTTTTGGCTATTATAAATAAAGCATCTATAAAACAGTCATGTGTAAGTCATTATATGGACATATTCTTTCATTTTTCTTGGGTAAATTCCTAGATAAACTGTTTACGAAGGGATGAAAAATAGTTATGTAAAAATAGCCAAAAGAAAGATGTTGTAGCTATAGTAATGCTAGGCAAAAAGGACTTTAAGGCACTGGAGATTTGGTTTAGATATACTGAGTTTGTGGGCCTGATGAGGACTCCAAGTGGAGGTCAAGTTGGCAGTTGGATAAACAGATCTGGAGCAGGAATGAGAGGCTCAGGTTGCAGATGTAAATTTGGCCAGGCTTGAGTTTGAGGCTGTTTTTCCAGTAGCAGTGAGAGATCTCCACCTCTCCACCTCTGGTTTCTCACCCGTCTCCCTCACAACGGTGTGGTTAGAATCTGTGGTCTTGGAGCAAAGCCACACAACCTAGCTAAGGGAGCAGCTAAACCAACCTCTCAAAACAAATGGTCATCCATCTGTTTTGACTTTGACTCCTCTTTCATGAATTCCATCTCTGAGGAAAACCCAGGCAATAGGAGCTCTCAACAAGCTGGTCAAAGATCTTGAAAGCAGCGTCTGAACCACAGAAGAATTTGTGGAATGAAATTTTATCAAACTCATGAAATAAAAATAGGGATGCTTCTGGATGTTGAGAAGAACTCCCCAATTACTAGGATTGTGGAAGGTTGACATAGCTTTTTAGTGAGAACAGAAAATCATGGCAGTATTCACTGAGTGCTTACACTAGTTCCAGCCCTATAAATTTCCGGCTCATTTTACTGAATCCTCACAGCAACACTATGAATCAAGTTTGTCTTCTCCATTCAACAAAGGTGAAACTCAGGGCTGAAAATGTCTGGATTCATGATTTGAACCCAAGCTATATGACTTCAAAGACCTCACTCTTAGTCACTATGACTATATAAACTTAAAAATATGTATTTAAATCTAAGCACACTATTTAAAAATGTATAGAAGGAAAACCACTAGAAGGAAACCTATTCACAGTTATGTTAGAGAGGCAAGATAACAGAATGTTTTTCCCCCATTCTGTTTTTCCAAATGGTGCTGTGGTTGCCAATAGAAATCGTGCACACGTACGCACACACATTTTTAACCTACACTGTTGTCAGCTTTCTGAATAATGTAAATTCTTCTGTTGAGAAACAGGAATGAGCTTGAACATCTTAAAAGTCTCTTAAGGGCTCCTTTCACCATTACTATTTTGTTTCCAAGTCTCCTCCTGGAATTTCTAAATAAAACTGTGTTCTTAGCATACTTTGAACTCTGGCATCCATTTCTTGATCTACCTGATTCAATTAAACCAAACAAACATTGTTGGGTGGTATTGATTGAAAGCACTGCATTTTCTACTCTGATTTGTGATTTATCTAACTTATTTGTCCTGGGCATGGCCAGTTCCTTGGCCATTTAGAGGCCACATACTGTATTTTCATCAAGGGCCACAATGGGGCTATTTGTTTCAGATATGCTGCCCACGGCAGTGAATTAGCAGCATTTCTGTGTCTTGGTGAGGTTGCTTCATACGACTCCGAAAGCCTTCTGCCATCTGTGCTACCCAAGGCATTAAAAATGCCTTTTACTGTGAGGTAAAATGGAGATATCATAACTCCCTCTGTTTTTGTGAATTTCCTTCATCAACTTGTAGAACTTCAGAAGTTTGTTTTTTTCCACCCTTGAACACAACCTTAACCTGTGGCAGACAGCTGAACTAAGTTGAGGACTGTAAGGCTGGTTGTATCTTTGTGAGCAACCTATACCACAAAGCTTCCTAAAGTGTGGTCCCCAGACCAACAGCATCAACATCCCCTATTAGAAATGTGATTTCTTGGGCCTCACCCCAGACACAGTGAATCCTATACTTTAGGGGTGGGGCCCCGCAATCTGTATTTTAACAAGCCCCCGAGGGGACTGCACTCTGAAGTCTGAGAGCCACTGCTCCATTTTTCCCAGACCAATTCCAGCTCTACCAGCCATTCCTTCCTTGCCTTTTATTCATCCTCCCTCAGAGACTTCGGACCCTTCCTCAGCCTAACTAACCCCACCCAGCTAGTTAACTTGAAAACCAAGACTCTAACAGACATTCTTCCAATGATGCTTATATTTCCTACTTAGTCAGATTTAACTAAAATATGCTACTTTACACAAATAGTTAGTCTACCCCAAAATAACCATGCCCCCCATTCCCTTAATCCCCAAACCATCTCCCTCTTTTCTCAAAATTTATTTTAGATTGAAGAATGAGGGCAATCGATGCTTCTTAAACCAGAGAAACTGCACTGTTCCAAAATTATTAAGCTATAAATGCTTAACTATTGTTTACTTATAAAAAAGCTCTGAAGTGAGGGGGAGTGGAAACTAGTAGGGGGATGTTCTGGGGGGAAAAGAGCAAGGTTAGGAAAGTTGTAGAATGAAGAAAATCTCTTAGTTAAGAATAGAAAGGAAAGATGAGACAGATACCCAGAAGTCTGACATTGTCTTGTTCTTTCAACAAAGATTTATTGAGTACCCATTTATTCAAGGTTCTACAGTGAGGGAAGCAGATGAAAGTCCCTGCCCTTAAGAGGCTGACATGTGAATGTGCATTGATGCCTGAGCTTCTGCCACCATTACTTTGTATCAAGCGCTGCCCTAGATGGTCTTCCAGCTCATGGTGCTGCTGTGCCTCATGACACTGCTCTGCTGCATGACAGTGGGTATCTGAGGCAAGAATCTTTTGGTGCCTCTATGGGAGGGGAGGAGGTGGTTGAAGTAAGGAAAAATTATTCAGAAAGTAAAGGTAACCAGACCCCACCTCAACTAACCAAATTTAGCCCCTCACAAAGCAAAGGATATATCCCTGAGGCTTCTAAATTGTGTATTTTTTATAAGTTCCGAGTATCATGCATATTCTATAAAGCCAAAATCACATTTCTAACAGATCTCCCATGACAGAAGTCATATCTCCACGTTACAGAAAAGGAAACTGAAGCAGGGAGAGCTGGCTGAGGGAATCAAGTGCTGAGGTGGAGCCTATTCTGACCTAAGGAGCCAAGTCATCCACCCCTTGGTTTTTTTCCTGTTGCCTGGACAGGCAAGTTTAGACTCATTTAACTTTAACACTCATCCTTTTCTGGAAGCAAGGCCCAGTCTCCTGACAACATTTTCTGGGAAGCCACCACGTCCTTTAACATTTCTGTAAATATCTTTTCCTGCTGGCCTCAGATAGAAAGAGGCTCATTTTTGTGCTCTACCTACTACTTGCCATAAAAATCCTAATGCTGTATCCATAATCAAATTTCCATCTAGTTAAAATAATAAGTTCCTTTACTCATCTCTTAGTAACATGTTGTTCATGTTAGTAAGACATACGCAGAAGTAAAATACCGTTACATCACTCCCTAATAAATAGGAGTACACTCTAGTTACTAAACAGTTATTCAAGTTGACTGTTTCTGGGTATTTGCTTTGGCAAAATTGTGAGGCCTGAGTTGTGGACCAAGGAGGTATTTTATGTCGAGAATACTGGCTAAAAACACCAGCTCATCTAATTTGGGGGGTGGGGAAAGAAACTTCTTATGCAGGATTTTTCAAAATATTGGAATAATAGGATATTAAAATAATACTATACTTGTATAAAAATACTATAATACTACACTTCTTGTATACTTCTTGATAATACTATGTTTATTACAAAATTTATACTAATGGGCATAAATTATTCTTAATACTAAGAAATGATAAGAGAATAGTGCACATGATTGGTAAAATTACAGAAAAAAATTTTAAGAGATACATGGTCATTGTGAAGATTGTATAGGAAGAAATTAATTTATCTCCATTAATTGATGATTTCTTCTTTGTTATTCATCTTAAAATTAAAATTGTCATAAGAGTCTCAAAATAATTTTAAGGATAACTTAAAGACATTCTATTTAGCCTCCTAGAAAATTATGCAAAATACTTGTAATTGGGCATATATATAACAATCTTTCTTTTATGTACTAAGGTGATGTTTCTATTTTTTTTCTTTTTAAGAAAACTTTAATGTGAAACCTCCAGATTTTCAAGTTAATATCATAACAACAAGGCTAACTTAACCAAATTTAGAGCATTGCCTTTGCCATGCCTGTCCTGGAATCCTTTTCCCTCTGGCAATGAGCCTCAAACATTAGCATACATAAGAATCAGCCCTGGCTGGTGCAGCTTGGTGGATTGAGTGCTGGCCTGTGAACCAAAGGGTCACAGGTTCAATTCCCAGTCAGGGCACATGCCTGGGTTGCAGGCCAGGTGCTCAATAAGGGGTGTTCAAGAGGTAACCACACACTGACGTTTCTCTCCCTCTCTTTCTTCTTTCCTTCCCCTCTCTCTAAAAATAAATAAATAAAATCTTAAAAAAAAAAAAAGAATCAGATAGGGAACTGGTCAGTGATGCATATGTCTGGGTCCCATCTCCAGAATTCTGATTCATGAGTCTGAGCATGGTCAGAATCTGCATTTTTAACAACCCCAGGCAGGGGGTCAGGTGCCATCCACCTAAGCACACCCTGAGAACAGGCAACAACTGCCTCATGAACTTAAAGTCAGTGGAAAACCTGACAGAAACTTAGTCCATTATTAAACCAACCTGGAAATCTCAGGTAATAATACATACTTGGTGCTCACTTGGAACTAGGAGAATATGCGCCTATGTGGTTCTGTCTGTAATTCCCGGCTTCTTCTGCAGTGGAATTATTTATTCATAAGGCAGTAAAGTTGAGGTTCCTAGGATACCCCAAGGAAATATTTTCCTCTTCAACACTATGTAAACTAGCTCAAGGCATTTTAGATTCCACAAGTTAAGAATGAGGAAAGAGAAAGGAGGAAAACAGGAAGAAAAGGAATTTTTAAAGGAAAAAATAAAAGAAACATAGTATTGCTCACGTAAGTAGACAGAACTGCACTGTGTATGTGAAACCTGCTTCAGAAGGCATTTACACAGCTAAGCCAGCACACCAGCCAGTGACCAAATATTAAGAGTTGGGAATTATTCATTTTCTGGCCTCCCATTTTCTGCAGAGTCCATAAAGGTTTAGAAGGATGGTCTTGTTCAGAAACCTTAATCTGTAACAAGTTGAGGAATGGAATTGCATCCCTCAGTGAGATGTTGCTGGCCAACCCTTCTTCAGTAGCCACCTATACACCACCAAGGGTTAGCAATTTCTGCTCTGGGTCTGGCTATTATTCCATGACTAATGTATCTTACTGTTGATATTGTGGTTTCTATTGAAATGCTCTCCTATGCAGTTCCCAATATTAAACACACAAGGAAAAGCACTCTCCCAAAAAATAGTTTTCCTTTTACCTTCAACAAAGGAATAACAGTTTTAATTTCCTACAGTTCTAGAATACTTTGTGCTTTAAAAGCCGCTTGTATTTGAACACAATTCAAAATGTTGGTCTCACCGTCTTCCCTCAATGCATGAGTATGTAGTTATTTGCACGAGCTGACTGCGCTAAACTTGCTGAGGTGGTGTTAATGCACAGTAATCAACATGAATGAGATTTTAGAGATGAAAAGCCTGAAACTGGTTTCTGAAATAAAATGGTGGAAAGGATGTGCAGTGGGAACAAAGCCAACATCCACATAGCTCTTCCCGTGGCATCGTTTTTGGTCAAGAACAAGGTGTTCCCCACAGGAAGGCAGTTAAACGTGTCTCCAGCTTCGCTAGCACCTTATTTTAGCATAATTTTCAGAGCCTTAAAAGGCTCACCTTCCCCATCAAGAGCCTCACTGCTATGAAGTAGGCAAGACAAGTCAACAATGCCTAGGGAAGTTAAGGGATAAGTCAACACTCAGTTAAGGGACAAGTCAACACTTGGTAAAGTTGAAGAACTGCCTAAAGCTGACATGCCTTCCAAGTGGCAAAGCTGGGACAAGAACTCCATTCTCTTAATGCCCAAGAAAGTAGACTGTGGTCTTTTTTCTAAAGAAAGTTGCTTTAAGTAGTCACAATAGGCAGAAATCTATGTGTTGTGATTTAAAGGGAGAAAAAAAATCCCTGGCCAACTATAATTTACTATGCTTGTAATT
>PVJI01021815.1:0-26431 GCA_004026765.1 Micronycteris hirsuta
ACAGGAAAAGATAATATTGCTCAATATAGCTTTATGAAGTTCCAGCAGCTGATTTATAATAATAATTTAGTCAGCTAATTCTTTCCTTCTACATAAATAAATGATGATATAATTTTCTTTGTTTTATTTATCACATTAAATTAATACTTATTTTAGTATAACCATGCCTTTTTATGAAACAATGTCCCCTCTGCAAATTGTTGAGATTTGAAGGGTTATTTTTGTCCTGTGTTGCATCAGTTCATTTTATTATAATTTTCAAATGTCTCCATGTCAAAAACAAGCACATTTTCTAAGCTTCATAAAACTGAATTTACATTGACATGCATTTCATTCTGCTTGAAAAACAACATTGAACAAAGAGTATTTTTTCCTATCTATACATGAGGAGCTCCAGGGTTATGTGAACTACATAAAACATTTAAATTAAAAACCATTTAAATTAAATAAAATATAATTTTGCATAATAACACCCATGTACTCATTTGAGATTACCTTTAATATGTAATTTACCAAAGTAAGCCCAATTAGTGCCCTGAAATTTCTCAGTGCCAACAGTCTGGGGGAAAGTGAAAAGAATATAGTCTTCCAAAATATATATTTCATGTCTGTGTTGGATGTCTAGAAGATGCTGAAATACCGATTTTTAGAGAATGATAAATCTTGTGATATTACTTATACAAATTTATTTATATCACTTTTGATTTTGTGTTCAGATAAATAGTTTAAAGCAACATATTGCACTGCAAATGTAATTGACCTAATTCCACTTCCTTACAACAAATTATATAAATTATGATTAATAAAATATGATTTATTTAATATGGTATGGAAATTGAACCAAAGTGAGCCCCAAAGAAGAATCAAGATCCATTTTATACATCATACATTTATTATGTTAATTTTATCATGATAATAAAAACATTTTCAAGCAACTGACAGTACAAATAAGCAGAAAAAATTAAGAATAACAGATAATCTTGAAGTTATTTTTGGGAAAGTTTTCTATTTTTCCTTAAATAGTATTTATCTTGTAAAAACTCAGTTACCATAGTGGCAAAGAAAGGACATTCATATGAATACTTTTTACATGGAATGTGTAATATGGGTCTTTTGAGACATAAGCAGGCAGTAAGTCATCCCAGCAACTACACAGTTAGGTCTGAATAGAAATGTCATTTAGGATACAATATCTCAAGATCTCTAGTATGACAATAGCTCTGATTAATCAACAATTCTAGCAGTAGTCCCTCCAGCAGAAGATATTCATTGCTCATTAATTTGTAAACCCCATTCTGGTTATTTGGTTACTTTCTCTCTCTGATTTAGATACGTTTGATGGGGGAAAAGTATAAATAATGAGGATTTATCATTTTCTAATTCCCAGGGAATTCTTTAAAATCATTGTACAAGGAGCCTGTGGAATGCCATGCCAAATTCTTCTAGGTACCTATTCCCACAGCTACCGAGTGCAGTGGGAACTAACAATGATCAGCTGAGTTCCCCTTCAGGCACTTTCACCAGCCAGGAATAACTTCTTCCCCCGGGTCACTCCCTTCCTATGCCGTATACAATTGTTGGTGCATGTAGTTGTATAAAGGACTGGCTCTCTTTCTCAGGGCAGGGTGATTATGAAGGGCCATTCCAGGTCCAGAACTCCCTGTGGGATTGGCTGAGGCCATTTGTCATACCACATCCCAGTTCAACATCCCCCTATTCCCAATTATACTTTCTTCCCACAGGTGTTGATCTAGCACAAATACCTTCATCTAAGAGTCTGTTTCTAGGGAGTACAATATAAAACCATTGGTATTAGGAGTTCCCTTAGGACGTAGATTCTAAAGTGAAACATTGGGCATGGATCACCCACCAGCAGGCTGATAATGGGGACATCATCACTGCTGGTAAAATGGAACAAAGCCCTGGCGATGCGGTAGCTGCACAATTGTTAAAACTAACTAATGTTGAATGAATGTAAGACAGTTGAGTCAGAGACTGTATTGGCAGATGGAATGTCCTAATTGAGAAATATAAATAATAAGGACTGAGGAATTGAATGGCACATTTGGAGTAACTGTGACATAAACATGACAAGCTGAAGACAATAATTGAAAGTGAAGTGCAAAAGTCAGAGAGACGGTCATGAACAGCTACATAGTGTGGTTAATACGGTAGAAGCTAGGATAAGTATGTATGGAAATAGGTACTGAGACTGCTGAACCAAAAGGGGATGGAACATGAACTTGGGATTAAATCATGATCTCAATTATATAGTAATTTGCAATTGAATCTGACAAGTATTCTATTTTCCATCATTATGAAGAAGGAGGGCCAGATGCATTTCACAATCTCCTGGGACAGGAAATAGTGCCATGTATACTATTGATCCAGGGTTAGGTAACTCTCCTGCCCTCTATCATAATGCAGTCTGGGTGGACCTGGAAAATCTATGTAACCCATCAAACATACATATGTCATTCTGACAATGGCACCTCGTTAGTTAAAGTGGATAACAAAGAATTGACAAGCACATTGGAGGTCCTGGTAAGACACCTGTACTCTAGAATATGGAGATTAAAAAAAAAAAGATTAAAAACCTTACCATACCAGTAAAATCTTTTAAGCATCCATGTATCTGAGGGATGCTGGACATACACTCTGAAGTCATGGACAAATCACTGCATCTTATAAGTCATACAAGTAAGAAAGAAGGATAGTACCTGGTTATTCTTCTGGTTCTGAAGACAACAGAATATTTCAATTTTGTAAATAATGATGTGCCACTTATACAAAGCGATTTTACTATTGACTCTGTGTCTCCTCTCTCCTCCACATCCATTTGCTGAAGCCCCTAATGTGATAGCATTTGGATATAGCGCTTTTGAGAGAGAATTAGCTTTAGATGAAGTCAGATTGGAGATCTCATGATGGAATTAGTGCCCTTATAAGAAGAGGAAGAGACACCAAAGTGTTTCCCTCTGTCTCTCCCTCTCTGTCTCTCCCTCTCTGTGTGCTCACAAAGAAGAGGTCATGAGAATACCCAGTAAAGTGGTGGCCATCTGAAAGCCAGGAAGCGTGTTCTCACTAGGAACTGAACTGGTCAGCACAGTGATCCTGGACTTCCCATCCTCTGAACTGTGAGAAATAAATGTCTGTTGTTTTAGCCACTCAGTCTATGCAATTTTGTCATAGCAGCTCGAGCAGATTAAGACAGACATAAAAGACTATCAGATTTGACTGAGATTCAGAATATGAAAGAGCTCTGGCATCCAGGCAGTAATTCAAGAAGCCCTGCCATTTGTACAATACAGCTCAAAAGAGGTCTACATGATGTTGGAAAATGCCCTTTGTGGATCTCATGGCAAACCCCAATATGAAAACCATGACTTAGAACTCTAGGCCAATGGATCTAGTGTTTGATGTCTATAGCACATAACTTTACACTACACAAAAATAGCTCTGATGTGCCATGGACCTTGTGCAGAGTCTGACCTCCAGATGTGTCATTTGACACATCAAGTGACCATGTAATCACAGCTCCTCCTTCATAATCCAGTTTCTGTGAGATCCAACAAGCCAGAGTAGAGATGGCTCAGCAGAAATCCAGCACAAATTGAAACTGTTACTTTCAAGATCAGACACAAGGAGAATTAGAGGATGAAAATAAGCTACCTGAGTAGGTAACCATCCTGTCAGCCACTACTGTCACACTGTGGCTTCTTCTTCAGCTCAAACCCATGTCCGTATTGGTTACCTTACAAATAACTAATGGAAGAGGAAAAAGGCGAAGCTTGCTTAGTAGATGTGTTGTTCAGCATGGGGTGCAAGCTAATGAAGAATGACTGCTGAACGAAAACCAAAATCAGGAGTGCTCCTGAAGAATAGCTGGTAGGAAAAAATCCTCCCAATGGACAATATTTCATCAACTTTGTCTGTACAGAAAATAGCATAAGGAAGGAATGTAGTCTGGCTTAAGGAAATACTGTATAGCTTGGATCAAGAAAGATTAAAATATTGAGGATAAGAACTGGGGAAGAGATAAGTTGATGGACTTAGAGGAGTGATCAAAAGACACAAAGATATCTGAACCCTCTGTTAATGCTCACTAAATGGCACTCAGGTAGAAATTCTCTATCCAAGCCCTTCAGAGTATTTGATGTACTGACATGTGGTCCTGAATGATACTGCATTGAACCAAGGAGCATGCTACATTACAAATTTAAGGAGGCTCTGAATACATAATGGAATCCACTGAGCCAGTATCCAGGAAAGGATGTCAACACCGCCCATGACCCCAAAGTGAGAAGAGTCAGAGCTCAGCACCAGATCTGCATAACTGGTCAGTTGGGCCTGTTCCATTGCATCACGTTGTCAGTATTAGGATTGCAGGCCTGCAATGCTGTGTACCAAGCCTTCTTGAGTCTAAGGTTAATGGTGAAGAAAGAGACCTTTTAATTTATTTTCTCTTTCTACCCTTAAAAAGCTGCTTCCTGACCTGCATGACCCTTTACTCAGCTGTGATCCGAGAGTACTTCTAATTGTTTGACACTCTTTGCAGCAGCAGCCCAATTTGGCAGTAACAGCAATTCTCCAGTTCTCTTTCCACATGCCTGGCCCCGTGAAGGTCACTTAAGTTGCACCATGCTTCATGGATGAGTTCAAAACAGTTTGGCAGATGATTAGGGGAAAGTGGAAGGGGCTTTTTTCTCACTACACACGTCACCTGTGAGGCTGTGGCTAAAACAACGGTTAGTGGCCTTTCTGAAGCAACTAATTACAATACAAGCTGACAGACTCAAATGTCATTTTCAAATGAGTAGGAATGTATAACCAGAAACCAGGAATACAACCTGGGAAAGGTTATTAGGTCAGATAGTACCATATAATGAGAGGACATTCTCACAGGGTCGAGTTGATAGCTTGGCATCATCATTATTATTAAAATACTTGTGACCTTACTTTTCACAAGCTTGTAGAGAGATAGCTAAAGATTATACAAATATTTCTGAGGCTACTTCAGCACTATAATGAAGACCCTGGCAATCAAATTCTTGGTAGGTCATATATGCTAATATTGTGGGGAGATGATGGGGTTAGGGCCCGGAATGCCATTACTTTTCCAGTTATGGACACTTAGAGCAAAATTATTTACTTTTCTCTGTTAGGTTCTTGATCTATATAATGGGAATGTTAACAATGGCCCCGAAAATCTTCTGTGAGGTTTAAATGAGATATTTGTAACTTCATCCACACCAGTACTCTTACTCTAGGAGAGTGTTAACAATTCCTTCATCATTTTTTTTCTGACCAATTTAACTTTATAACACATTCCTGTTTTTCTGGAAACCTGATAAAAATGGAATACCATCTTTTGTTTCTCAACAACATAGATCATTTTAAAATGACCCTTAATCAGAAAATGTCATCAAGAATGGCAGTCTTATCAAGGAACTGTAAACTCCTAGTGGGAATTACACCTTAATATTTCCTGAGTGACTCTTGTAATAGATAAAAATCCCTTACAATCTTCTTCTAGGGGCTACGTTTATTGGATCACTATGACAAACCCTGGTGCGTACTTGGAACCTGGGTTCCTAGACCGAGGTGTTTCCACATGGCACCCGACCCAGTCTCATTTGCTCCCCGCGTTCTGTAGCAGGAGGTGCCACAATGTAACCCAGGACTGCTGTGTGCTCTTCTCTGACCCTTGCACTAAGAAGGAATTCCTGCTGCTCTGCTCCACTTCTTGTCGCGTGTTTTTCTACATGAATCGGATGCCAGGTGTGGAGTATTCAACCTAACTACTTGACTGTTTAAATAAGACTAAAATGAATGCACTGCAATCCTTTTCCAGGTGACGCTGTGACTAAATATTAGAATGCAATTTGTTACATTGGCAGGCGATATAGGCTAGTGTTAAGAAGAAGTATATGTAAGGCTTATTATTAAACTTAAGAGTAAATCCTTACCAATTACTTACTAAATTTGTACAGCAAAGTCAAAGTATGATGGCCCTCCCCTATTCTTTCATGAAAATCCAAATCTTCTTTTGATCAAGATTCTTATAGCGCAGACTGTCTTAAAGTTGTTCAGTGTGGATGTCTACAGAGGGTCCCAAAACATTGAAACTCACGATGTTTTATTTGAATCGAAGTTTGGTAGAATTAGGAGGGAAGCTGTCTCAACCACTATCAATACTACAACAGAAGCCAAATGATTACAAGGAGGAAACCCATGGAGGCGAGCGATTCCGACAGGTTTTCTCAAGGAGCAAAGTTGAGTTGGCACAAAGGAAATTTTGTCATATACTCAATGATCTATGAATAGACCTATGCTTTCTGTATTTTTGGACATGGATTGAAAGTAGCTCTCATTTTAACCACTTCTGTCAGATGGTAGGGAAAAATGGAACTGCTCAGGCCATTTCTTGGAGAGCGTCCAATCTGAAACAAACTCTTTTTCATCCTAATGAATGCACAGTCCCATGCCAACATGGTATAGGAAGACAAAGGTATTTGCCTATCTGACCAGTTGACTTTATTGTGAAACTCTGGTGGCAGGAGAGAAGATGGCTCTAAAAGAACAAAAAAAATCTGACTAAAGTATCTGCTTTATGCTCTGAAAAGTATTCTTAATATAAGGAATAAAAAACTAGAATGTTGCAACTGTTTTCTATTTTAAAAAATAGTTTGTAAAGAAAATGTGATTAAACAATTTAAAATAAGTTCAGCAATGCCGCAGCCTTAGGTTAATATTGCTGGTTAATGAAGTGTGGGGCAGAGTATCAGACGCCGTATCATTTCAAACTTCCTTGTCTAGCTGCCTGCAGTGCTACTTGGCTTTTGCTGTAGCTCCTAGTCATTAGTTTCCGCTTCTCATTCTCGCCCTCCCTTGGTCCCCACCACACGTTCAGCCAGGCTGGTTCGTTGAAAGAGCCCTGATACATTTATAACCAACGTTTGCATTTATACACCTACAAATGAGGTTGCTGTAATATGTTTATTTTAAGGTGTGTTGACTAGTAAATCTTAATAATATAAAAATATAGGCAAACTTAATAGGATGACTCTTGCTTTATTTATGAATTCTTTACTTCTTTTTTTATAGTTTTTCTTATTTGACCCATATGTTAACAATGTTAGCTCTTAGTAAAGGTTTCATAACTTGTCTTTTCATTAAGTAACGTGATATTCTGTGAAGCCTTTTCTCAGTCTATTACAGTTTTATCAAATTGGCTCATTGTTCTATACCTAACACCTTGCATAGTGTCTAGTATTTTTTACTTGAATGAATGAATGAATGAATGAATGGTGTCCTCCCACATTGCTTCAGAGGTCCACAGGGTCTCCCCAATTCTGCGCCTCATGCTCTGTTCTCCTTCCCGATGGAACCAGTGAATTGTGCCTAAGCCCAAAGCTAGTCCTGTGGACCAGACTGCAGCGCTGCGGCCTCTCTCCTCCACTGTCACGTTTCCTTTTCTACTAATCTTCTCGTCAGCATAACTTGTTAAAAAAATAAATCTAACTTGTTAAAAAAATTTCCCACCTTAAAAGGAAGAAAAAAAAATGTGTCTTCACCTTAAATCCCAGTTTGGCTACTACCCAATTTCTACACTCCTTTTTAGAGTAAAATTTCTTCAATAGGCACTATAATTTAGGGCCACCATGAGCCCGTTACCATTCTCTTCTTCTGCCTCTGAAGCTGGTCGTGGCCTCTTCAGTTCCATGGGTCAGTGAGGTCATTATTTATCACTCTGAATCTGTGACATGTTCTACCACTCCTTCTCTATCGATGCTTATGACAGGGTCTTGTGTTTTTCTGTTCCTGATAGTCCTCTGTGGGTAGACATGTGACATGAACTGCTGTAGGTTGGACTGGCCTCTGGTCCTTAATACTGCCATTTTCTTTCACAGCTCCTTGTCTATTCTTATCACTGGATGCTCAAAATCCCCCTCTCTAACATGAGAAAAATCTCATTCACACTCCACTCTGAAACATAACTTAAAAAATGTACTACCATATGTTTCAAGTATCTTAGAGATGGGAGGGATACACATGAACAAGATGAATTATAATTCATCTCAGAGTCTCAGAATTATAATTTCCTCTCCTTGGGGGTTTGGTGCACAGTTCCTTAGTAGTAAGACAACCAATGCAGTCCATGCTATTGTATTTTAAATTGTTCTTTCTCTATTATGGAAATTAATTGTCATTTGATCTACCTAATATATTTGTCTTCTATAAAGATAAATTGCTACATATGAACTTCGTGTAAGTAGATCCCTACAGCCTCCTCTAAATATACTTGGACTTAATTTTAAAGATATGCAAGATTTGCTGTAAGTCTCCCCATGTGCTGTGCCTGTTCATAGATACATCCTCAGATTTGTCAACTGTGGCCAAACTGTACTTGTATTTTCTGAGATGTTTTATATAATGAAATTTGATGATATAACAGATGCTGGTAAAGTGATAAAATTTAATATATTTAATTCTCAGTTGGACAAAATAGCACATGTAGGTGTCTATTCAATGAACCACCAGTAAGTATAACGATCCAATATTTTCTATCTCAAACTTCTATCTCTTCAGTTCAAACTGGAAAAAATACTTATAGATAACACTTAGAGATTAAAAATAATGTGTGATACTTTTCAAAAGCTGCTTACTTTCCTTGGGGGAATACTATGAGAACATAAATCACTTAGGACACTGTTACATTCCATTGAGGGATGTCAAGATAACTTGCTTATTGTACCTTTTTTTTTTTTTTTTCAAGTTTAGCTTGTAGAACAAATGTTGAAACTTCTGATGGAGAACTGAAAATTCAGTTTTCATCATCCGTTGTGATGATAGCCATTAACATAGTCCCTAGAGTTGTTTCAATTTCCCATCAGTAGAAGGGCCTTAAGGAAAGTTAAGGAAGATTGACGCACTGAGGAAATTAAGGTGCTGAAATACCATTCATGTCTCTGGTTCTCAGACTGCACTGGGAAATCCTCTTTGGTGCCTCTGAATCATGACATGCAGTAGGGTGGGGTTACTCCAGCACTTAAAACCCACCTCCTTTCAGTGAAAACCTCTCTCTGACTTTTATTATTTCTTTAAACCAAAATTAATAAAATATTATGGCACAAAACTCAAAGCAATTGAACAAATAAATTTTTTATTCTTGAACTAAATAGGCTGTCTACACACATCGTTCTGATAAGATTCTGTTTATCAAAAGTGACCACATTCTGTAGTAGCCTTCCTTTATTCATAACTATAAGAGATAGAGCAAGATAAATAGAGATAGCCGGCTGGTGTAGCTCAGTGGATTGAGCACGGGCTGGGAACAAGAGGGTCTGGCTCAATTCCCAGTCGGGGCACATGCCTGGGTTGTGGGCCAGGTACCCAGTGAGGGCCATGTGAGAGGCAACCAACATTGCTCTTTCTCTCTCCCTTCTCCTCTCTCTGAAAATAAATTTAAAAAAATCTTAAAAAAAAGATAAATAGAGGTACATAGATGAATAGATAGCTAGATTGATAGATGATAGAAGAAGAGAAAAATAAGAGAAGAGAGAGATTGAGGAGAAAGGACAAAATTTTTAAGTAGAGATTCTTGAGTAGGGAAAAATTATAAATGAAAAGTTTCAGGAAGATAAAGACAGAGTGCAGAAAATCCAAATCAGAGGTTTGGCCAAAGTATAGCATCTTATAGACATGAAGGTAATGATACCAAGGAACATATTAGAATGTACACATTTTTAAAGGATTAATAAGGATGCATTGTGATATTCCATGGAAATGTCATGACAACATCATAATAATATTGTGATGATAGCCATTAACACACACCCTTTCTGCTTTCAGGAAATTTTAATAGGTGCATTATTATATGAAGACTGATCCCCATAACTCACAAAGCTTCACCTAACTCCTCAAAGCTTTAGCAGAAATGTTCCTTCACATCTTCTCACCATGCCTCATTTCACTTTTCTTTGCTAAAGATTCTGCCCTCTGAGAAAGCTGTGTGTGTGTGTGTATGGTAAACTTTATTGATGATGTAAAATTAAGGGTATTTCCTTCCTGACTTCCCAATGTCCCATCTCCATCTGTCTCACCATGGAAGAAGTTCAGTCTTGATTTCAGTAGGGCCAACACAAAAGCCAGTGTCCAGAGTTTCTTCTTCAAATATATTATTGCATTTTTGTTACCATTTATCCGCCTTATACTTCCCTCCTCTACCCCACAATCACCACACTGTTGTCCATGACTATGAGTGCTTCTTCGATGTTGCTTGATCTTTCAATCCCCTAAGTCCTCCCCCCCACACACACACACATAGCTGTCATGCTGCTCTCTTTGAGTCTGTCTCTATTTTGCTTGTTAGTTTAGTTTCTTCATTAGAGTCCATGTATGAGTGAAATCATATAGTATTTGTTTTTCTCTGTCTGGCTTATTTCACTTAGCATAATATGCTCCAGGTCTACACATGCTGTTGCAAAGGGTAAAATTTTCTTCTTTTTTATGGCAGAGTACTATTCCATTGTGTAAATGTACCATAGTTGTTTTAGCCACTCATCCACTGATGGACATTTGGGCTGCTTCCTTATCTTGGTGATTGTAAATAATGCTGCAATGAACAGAAGGGTGTTTATGTTCTTTCAGTTAGTGTTTTGGGTTTCTTTGGATATATTCCCAGAAGCAGGATTGCTGGATCAAAAGGCAGATCCATTTTTAATTTTTCAAAAAGTCTCTCCAAGTTTTCCACAGTGGTTGCACCAAATGTCTGCATTCCCACAAACATTGCAAAAGGGGCCCCCTTTCTCCACATCCTTGCCAGCACTTATGTGTTGGTTTATTGATGATACCCATTATGACAGGTGTGAGATGATATCTCATTGTTATTTTCATCTGCATTTCTGATATTTAGTGCCATTGAACATCTTTCCTGTATTTATTGGCCAACTGTGTATCCTCTTTGGAGGAGTGTTTATTCAGGTTCTTTACCCATTTTTAATTGGGTTGTTTATTTTTTAGGTGTTGAGTTTTTTAAGTTCTTTATCCATTTTGGATATTAACCCCTTATCAGATGTATTAGCTCTTTTATAAAAATTAAATATAATTAGAGATGTTCTTGATAGCATGAAGCATATCCAAGGAAAGAAAAGGTAATTATTCAAATCAAATAAAAGATCCATTGGATGAAACATGGCACTGTAATAAATGAAGTCATAAATTATTACACTGAGTTAAAAATTTGACAAATAAATTTGGTAAAGTGAATCATTATACTGTGTAGTTGAATCTTTGATATAGTGAGAAAGGATATTTAGCATTTCACATACTTTGGTTCAAATATTGACTTTGCCACTTACTGTTTGGTTTTAGACAAGTTACTTAATCTTTTGAGCTGGAGCTTCCTCATATTAACCTAAGTCATACTTACATGGTAGGGTTGCTGTACTATCCAACCAGGGTAATCATTTTTAAAGCTTCTAGCTTGTTACTAATTATTATCATCATAATGTTGCTATGAACTTTTATTTTTCTAGATTTATATCCAACTCCTAAGTCTGGAAAGAATTAAGGTGATTTCAAAGAAACATGAACAGTATCAGGTGTTCATACCAATTAGTGAAAGTGCAGAGAGAAGAAAAGTCTCTTCTATTTACAACAGTCACTCCAACGAAGAGCTTCATGGCCACTTCCAGTATGTAAATAATGAGAAATATAATGAGAGATAGAAAATAAACCTTAGATAATCAGGAGTATAAGCTTCGGACTTGGAAGGAATTTATGTTTCAAAAAACTGGAGCAGTTACTATTCATACCCAGTCACAAAACTATCTGTTCACTCTGACAGTTGTATAAGCTCCTCTAATTTATAAAATTAGAGATAATGATGCTGCCATGGAAAATTCATTTGAAAGACACTATGAAACACAGAGCATCATCACACTATTACACATGGCTCACTGGACTGATTATTGACATGTACTGTGTCAAAAACAGTTTTTTCATTCTTCTACTAGATGAAAAATAAATACGCTGGCATCATTATTCTCTATCAGTTATGTTTTCACAATTGAGTTAACATTTCATCATCAGATCTATTTAAATTTTATGAAATATGTGACCAATGTACTCAACTGCTTATATTTTAGGGTTCTCTTTAAATGAGGCAATTAAATAGGTGATTACTATTTTGGCCTTGCTGTTTTGATATGTCTTAGTGAAAGGAATTCATATTGTATTATTTTCTGAGTTTTTAAAACATTGAATGTTTTCCATGTGTTCTTCAAGTTATAGTTCATCATAAATGTGTCAATTTTCTTTGGGGGAAATCTTTTTTAGGAGGGATTTATTCTTTATTGTCTTTTTTCCATCACCATTTAGTCTCCTTATACCCACTACCACCAACAATCACCACATCATTGTCCATGACCACAAGTCCTTTTTCCTTTTTGCTTAATCCCTCCACCCCCAACTAGTCTTGCTCTCCATCTGTGAGTCTGTCCCCATTTTTCTTGTTAGTTCAGTTTCCTTATTATATTCCACATATGAGTGAAATCATATGGCATTTGTCTTTTTCTGAATAACTTATATTAGCATAAATAAACAAAAGCAAACAAAATCCCTGGACCAGTTGGTTTCACAGGTGAATTTTACCAAACGTTCTAAGAACTATCACTTTTACTTCTCAAATTATTTCATAAAATTCAAGAGGAGAGAAGGCTCTCAAACTCATTTGGTGAAGCCAGCACTATTCTAATTCCAAAACTAGATAAAGACACTACTAAGAAAGAAAATTATAGGTGAATATCTCTGATGAACATAGATGCTAAAATCCTCAACAAAATATTAACAAACTGAATACAACAATGCATCAAAAAGATCATACACCATGATCAAGTCAGATTTATTCTGAGGATGCAAGGTTAGTACAACATTTACAAATAAAAAAATGTGATTCACCACATAAACAAAATGAAGGATAAAGGCCACATGATCATATCAATAGATGCAGAAAAAGCATTTGATAAAATACAGCACCTAGACATAATAAAGATCATATATGACAAACCCACTGTCAACATCATACTCAATGAACAAAAATTACAAGCATTCCCCTTAAAATCAGGAATAAAACAGGGACATCTGCTTTCACCTCTGTTATTCAACATAGTACTGGAAGTCCTAGCCATAGCAATCAGACAAGAAGAAGAAATAAAAGGCATCAAAATTGGAAAGAAAGAAGTACAACTGTGATTATTTGCTGATGTATATACATGATACTGTATATACAGAACCCCCAAAATTCCACCAAGAAACTACTAGAACTGATAAATAAATTCAGCAAAATAGCAGGATAAAAAATTAATATCCAAAAATTAGTTGTATTTTATATGCCAATAACAAACTAACAGAATGGGAAATTAAGAAAAAAATCCCATTCACAATTGCTACCAAAAGAATAAAATACCTAGGAATAAACCTAACTAAGGATGTAAAGAACCTGTACTTGGAAAATCATAAGACACTGAAGAAAGAAACTGAAGAAGATGCAAATAAAGGGAAGCACATGTTCATGGATAGGAAGAATTAACATCATTAAAATGTCCATACTACCCAAAAACATCTATAGATTCAATGCAATTCCTATCAAGATTCCAATGACATATTTCACAGAACTAGAACAAATATTTCAAAAATTTATATGGAACCATGAAAGGTCCTGCATAACGACAGTGATCCAGAGAGAAAAGAACACTGTTGGAGGTGTCAAACTAGCATCAAACTATAATATAAGGCTGTAGTCATCAAAAGAGCATGGTACTGTCATAAAAACAGACACAGAGATCAATGAAACAGAATAAAGGGGCCAGAAATAAGCCCACACTCTTATAGTCGATTAATATTTGACAGAGGAAGCAAGCACATACAATGGGCCTAAGGTAGTCCACGCAGTAAATGGTGTTGGGAAAATTGGACAGATACATGCAGAAAAATGAAACTAGACCACCTTCTTACATCATACACAGGAATAAATTCAAAATGGATCAAAGGCTTAAATGTTAGATCCAAAATGACAAAAGTCATATATGAAAACATAAGGCAGCAAAATCTCAGACACTGCTCAGAGTAATATTTTATTGGATATATCTCCCCAGGAATGGGAAACAAAAGAAAAAAATAAACAAATGGGACTACATCAAACTAAAAAGTTTTTGTACAGCGAGGAAATCATCAACAAAATAAAAAAACCACCCATGGCATGGGAGAACATATTCACCAATACACCTGATAAGGGGTTAATATCCAAAATTTATAAAGAACATGTCCGTTTTTTAAGTATCACTTACTCTTCTCCATGCATGCCTTTTTTTTCTAATTCACAGCCACTATTCAAATATTTCCCTAGTTTTTATCCTATACCTTAAGCCAGCCAGGTACATTCGCACAGACTGTGGGGGGCGTGACTGAAATAAAGGCGAATCACCCAGAACCTCCTCAGTTTGTGCACAACCTACTCCCTTGTTCAGGCTTCTTCCTTAGTCTTGATCTGTACTTTTTTATTGTTCTTGGAGATAGGCTCGATGTTTTTGTTGTCTCTATTCTTTAGACTTTCAAACTGATCTTGGTTTTCCCAGACTGACCCTCAATGTTCTCAAAATTATACTCTCTAATCTGTCTTCCTTTGGTAAATTTCTCTTTCCTAAATTTAAGTATTAGGACATAAGCCATAGCATACCCCCACCACTTAGCATGCTTCCCTAAGGACTGAGAGGAAGAGGGAAGAATCTAACAACCTTTTTATTTAATTTAATATTTTTGCCTAGGAAGTTTCTTTCTTCTATATTTACATATGCAAACCTGAAATGTAGCTGGTTCTCCCCAACTTCAATACCACTGTGGTCTGATCCTAGTATAACATTAATCAATCAACACTCTGACTTATCTAAAATTTCCCTAGAAATTTCAGGCTAAGTCCAAACTCTTTAATACAGTTTAGGACACTTAGGGATCTATCTTCTGTTTATCTGACCATATGACCATGAGCTCTTTTTATGCAGTAACCTGAATGTATTACATTCTTTCATATTTTTGTGTCTTTGCAGGTAATTCAAAGGCATAATAAAGTTTTAGCTGTATTGATTATTAATGTATTGCTCTTTGGGGAACTGTGCTTGGCACTGGAGATTCTCCTCCAGAAGTAGCAGCTACAATTATACTATAAGTGGATACTATTGGAACCAAATTATAAAACATAGGTAATAATTTGTTGTGAACAAAAAGTAAAAGGCCATTCCTAGGAGAATTAAAAAAGAATAAGAAAAACAGCATGCACACTGCTTCTAGATTTTCTGATTTAATTGTGGAGAATTACATTTCTGACAAGTTCCCAGGTGATGTTGATGTTACTGGTCAGAGAGAACTGTGGGTTTTAAGGAGACAATGATCGTCATGTTGAGATGGAAAAAATGTAAGAGCAAATAAGTAATGTTTAAAAAAAAAAGTAAGAGACAGACCATAAAGAATGCATGGTAGGAAAATAGAACTGAAAGGAAAGAACGTATATGTTCCCAGCCAAGAAAGCCGAATTCATGATCTCCTCAAATCTATTAAAATTATGATTTCTTCCATTATTGGTTGAGGAAGACTCATAATATTTGGGAATTTTTTAAGAATGTATATGTTTAGTTTATATATTTTTTACATACGATCATAAAGTTAATTCAGGATAATAATGTTAGTATTTTTAACTTTTAAATGAAATACTTTAAAGCTGGAAGGAATATTATCACAAAATCCATTATTTTAAGGTGACAAAAAATAAAGGGTGATATATTACTTGAACAGATCACTTGGCTATAGAAAATTAAATTTAGGATTTTTTTTTTACTTAGCTTAGTATTTTCTTGACAATAAGATGGTCTATCAGCCCTTTATGATGAAAGAAAATTTTACCTGACTCCACTGGCTAACGCCAAGACTCCCATTGATTATATACATTTTGTAACCCATGTACCTGAAATTTGAAGTCCCTATTTTTTTTATTTAATTTCTCTTCAAAAATATTTATAAAATTGGTTATGGCATATTTTATTTCAGTTCAGTAGTCACCATGACCAGCAACATTTATATTGCTCAAACATGGATCACAAAATGTAGCCTACTGACTAGCGTACCGTATGTATAAGAACATGTACTATTATTCTTTTTGTTTTAGTAGGATACATTGGCAGACTATTCAAACACATTCATTATTTTCTGATTACATCACATCCATGCTTCATTAGTGCCATGAATGGATATCTACTGAGAATTTACCCCAATGTGCCCTTTAAAATGCCATTCTTTCATTTGTGATTCAAAAAAAGAAGTAACGATGTCCCTTGGTCAATTTTCATTTAACTCTGAGTATAGAGTTGCTAATTCCTTTGAGATATAAAATCAATATAAAGCGACCTTGAAAAATGAGAGAAAATCCTTTAAAACACTGGTAAATTTAGTAGAGTTCTTTAGCTAAAAGTTATCCATGCTGCTATGGGACCAAAACCCAGCTTTTAGAAAGAGGAATGTTTAAATTTTATAGTGAAGTCAACTCTCAATGCATATTCAATATAATATATGAACATATTAATGGCATAATACATTATTTGCCTTATGAATATTCAATTTATTAAGACACACATTCTCCAAAATTTTTAAGTTACCCATGTATGCTGGATACTTTCATTTGTTTTTCTAAATCTACTCTCTATCCTTCTTCATGATTCTCTAAGTCCTGGGAGGCTAACATTGTAGGCTGGACAGCAGCCACCATGCCTTCTGGCTTGGGTTAGCATAAAGAAAGGTGCACTTAGAAGATGGACATTAGTCAGAAAGTTAGATTGGAGTATTTATTCCTTCAGGTCCCTCATTTGTTATCCCTCTATTAAGGCTCTGCTCCTGGTAGAAGGCAACTTCCACTGAGTTGTCCTCTGGATTCTGAGAACCACCTTAGTCCATGTCCCACATTACTGTCACTACTTCCACAATTGCTGGACTAGGCTGGAACTATATCCAGTTTCCCTAATTAGGGTTTTAGTGAACTCTACCACAGCTGCCTAAATTGAGTATGCTGCTTCCTTCCAGAACTTTGCTAGTTTAAACATTCTCAGTATAAATAGTAATAGTAACATTTTTGTACCAATGCAACTAAAGTACTTAAAAAGAAATATAAAAATTAACACATGCATGATCTTCTATTACTAAATGGTCCCCTATACAGAAAAAATCCTTCAAATAATTTTAATACTGCTGTTTTGATGTTTTATGAGTTTTTAAGACACCACAAATTCATAGGCAGCATACCACTAATGTGGTATCAATGTTTAAGAATTTTAAAAACATTTTTGTATATATCTTTTAATATTAGGAAGATAATATAGTTAATAAAATTTACGGCTTAAAAATTCTGTTGCTGAAAATATGTATCTCTACACACTGTAGGAATAAGCAAGAACTCACAATAAGGTAAATGTGTTAAATAAATGTGATGGAACAATTATTGGTATATTTTAAAACAGGAAAATAACAATTGAAAGTATAGCTAGTCAGCTTTCATGGTGCAATGAAAACAAGGAACTGAAGCCAAAAGTTTAGAAGTTATAAATATACTCATGGGTAGCAGGCAGACATTTTATAGTCACCAGATTTCTTACTGAACAAGTACAACAAGAAGTATAATCAGACAGTAAGTAATATTTACTCATATCACATTTCAATTATTCTTGCTAATTCACTTATTAACTTACTGGTAAATAGTTTTGAAATATGTTTAAATAGCCCTGGCTAGTGTGACTCAGTTGATTGAAGTATCGCCCTATAAACCAAAAGGGTGTAGGTTTGATTTCTGGTCAGGGCACATGCCTAGGTTGTGGGCTTGACCCCTAGTCAGTTTGCATACGAGAGACAACTGATCAATGTGTCTCTCTCACCTCAATGTTTTTCTCCTTCTCTGTCCCGCTTCTTTCCTCTCTCTCTAGAAAGCAATGAAAAAAACCAAGTCCTTGGATGAGGACAGAAAAAAAGAAATATGTTTATATAAGATTCTATAATGGTATGTGTTACTCATCAATAACTAGAAGTATGGTCTAGCGCTATGCATTTTCAAGAATTACGCCAGATGATTTTCATATACTAAACTTTGAAAAACATGGAACTGTTATTTTATTTCTAATCTGATACTTAAAAAATAAAGTATTTGCTGTGGTATTTTTAAAGTAATGAGATCTCATCATATGGTGGCATTAATCATATTCATTAGTCTTATAAGAAGTTAGTTTTATACTTAATATAATGAGAACCAAAGTGTTTTTGATATATGGGTAAATAATGTTTTAAAAAGTTAATATAGCACCCTGGCCGGTGTAGCTCAGTAGATTGAGCACAGGCTGCGAACCGAAGGGTCGCTAATTCGATTCCCAGTCACCCTCAGTATCCTCAGCAAAATTTACTCATTTTCAATTAAATAGTAAAATCAGCCTGAATTGTTGTAGACAAACCATCTAATCTAATATGTTGTATTCAACATCTAGCCAAAGAGCATTTTGTAAAGTCATTTCTGCATACAAACTGTGTCCAATTTCATAGACACACACACACACAATCACTGTCCCTCTGGACCTGTGGTAAAGCAATTAAAAATAAGACAACTGGAGGCAGAATTTTAGGAAACTGTATAGACACTTCCCCTTTCAAAGTTAGCTCAGAGAGAGAAAAAGAGATGCAGGGGGGAGGGTGGGTGATGGGGGATGGCGAGAGAGAGACAGAAAAATTGACTGTCATGAAGATTTTAAGAGCTAAAAATTTATAATATCTTGTTTGCTCAAAATGTTTTCCTTCCTAAGCTAACATAGTAAATATTTCATGAAATGTGGAGGCAACATGTTAGAAGAGATCCTCTTAGGAGAAACACTCTCTCTATACAATATCTATACTTTGTTTAATGAGAATCCTAATCCCATTTTGTCCAATTAACTTGTCTCACCATTGTGTATCGTAAACAGATGAACACCAGAGTCTCCAGTTACCCACACTACATGGATAGGGGTAAAGATGGGGAGTGGGTGATTTCCAGTTGTTGCCATTTCTATTTGTTCTAATTATTTATGATTGAATAATAACTCTTTTCCGCATACTGAAAAAAATAAACATCAACTTTAAAATGATAACCATTGTATTTATACTTTATTACTTCATCTCTCCATGCCAGTGGTTTTTCCTGGCGTTGCATTCAGCTGATAGGTTGATTAGGGGTTGAGCTCTGTTGAGTCTCTGGGATGGCTAAGCTTCTTCTTCTTCCTTTTTTAATCTCAGGACCTTCCTCCCCCCTGGAGTCCAGTAGGGTATCCAAAGCTTCCAGGCTTTCTTTGCTCTTATGCCCAGAATCTGAACAATGTGCTCCCTCCATATCCTATAATAGTTCAAAAAAGTCACAGGCCCAGCCCAACTTAAAGAGGAGGGGGTACACAGGTCATGCATGCTAAAACGCATGATTTATTGAGAGCAGCAATGGAGTAACATGCTTTCAAACTGTCTAATTAATTATATACCCCAAATCTGAAGACATTTTGGTTTAACAAACACATTCAAACATCGCCAACTAGAGCTAAAAAGAACACAATGTTGTTATGCAAACATATGTCTATTCAATGCCACCGTCCATTAATGAACTGAGCAGTGATCAGAGGAAAGTTAGAAGGTTAACCTTTCTGCCTGAGTTAATTTTCAATTCTATTTTAAAATTATACTTCTATATGACTGTTAATATTTAATGTCATCTAAACATAATTGTATGGAACTGAATGGATACACTCTTCTTAATAGAAAGGTACCTGGATTTATCGCGATGATCAAATGAGATTTATAGTCTCTTTAAAAAAAGGATGTTTAGTCTCCAAATACACATGATAATTAGAATTATCACTAAATAATAACTAACTAACATATCTATCTGTGGAACAGAATAAAGTGACGGGAAACTTAAGCAGTAAATCCTTTGAAATGTTCAGCTAAGGTGACAAGACGTGGCAACTTGTTAGATATCAAATCCCACTATTTTTTTTTAAGATTTATTTATTTATTTATTTTTAGAGAGAGGGGAATGGAGGGGGACAGAGAGGGAGAGAAACAGCAATGTATGGTTGCTCCTCACATGGCCCTCACTGGGGACCTGGCCTGCAACCCAGGCATGTGCCCTGACTGGGAATCAAACCGGGACCCTCTGGTTCCCAGCCCGCGCTCAATCCGCTGAGCTACACCAGCCAGGGAAAATCCCACTATCTTATTTTCCTTTTCACTTATAAAAGGAAAGATTAACACAGAGACCACTGATATTCCTTTTCCTAAAAAGTAAGTTATCATTTTCTCTTTAAATTTTTGATATCAACTATCATTAGATGTGGTGGATTATACATTGAAATAGTTGAAACCCTAGTCTAATTAATTATGTGCAACTGTTGATTTTCTGAAAATAAATAATCTGGGCTGTAGAGTTTCAAGCTTCCATGAGAGATCTTGTGAGATTTATCTACAGGAACAAACTTAAAGACTGACTGAACAGGCCAGTGAGGTATTTCCTGACTAATTAGTAAGGAGAAGAGAAATATCATTCCTAGTCAGAGTGATTTTACTTGGAACCTAGAAAGGAACATGGCGATGTGAGGAACTAACACAGAGTTCTAGCAATGCTTGTGAGAACTGATCTTGGCAATAGTAATTCTGGCATCTGCTGAAGACCTTCTGTTCCATTTTAAGCGGGACATAATGCAGCTCAAACCACCTGCTGCCTGGCCCTCCATGCTTGACCAACCTTTGGCCATTTAAAGAATGAATTGGTCTGTCTTTTCTTTTTAGTATTTTTGGCCCAAGCACTTAATCCAGGCAAGTGACAAAACCTCGGAAGGCCACTCACTGTTCTAGTGACGTAAGGCAAAAAGTTCTTGCTTCCTCATTTTTATTAGACATCATTAAGATGAAACTGTAGTGCATAATGAGATCAAGAAATTCTCTTCATGGAGAAAATGAAAACAATCCGTTTTTATGAACTCCAGGGAGTAGTTCTGGCGTATACAGCGACCGCTTACGTGCCGAAGAGAGACAATTTCCTTGCCCTGAGGACGAGTGATGCCACCTTATTAAGCACCCAACCAGTTAATCAATCCTATTAAATGCTGGCAAGAGGGGTGAAAAGGAGGTGCATTGTATTTTCAGGACTCGGTTCAAGGTTTTATTCTCTGTTTATTTCTTTACCAAGAACCATAGTCCCATTGCACATATAAATGGGTCTTATTGATGGATTATTTCTAAAAAAGAAAATAAAGAAGAAAGTAACTTAAAGTCTGTTAGGTAAAGTTTTTACTTTCAGAGGGATCAATAACCTCCCAAGCCTTAAGAATAACTGTTTGTAATGAAAATGTACATGTGTTCATCATCACATAATCAATACAGTAAATAACCTGGTTGACAAACTTGTTTCTGCCTATTTTCTATTTTCCTACTCTAAACCCAGCAAAGGTTCCATTTCAGTGAGCTCGATTATTTACCTTTTTTTCTCTCCCTCTCCCATTTCTCATGTTCTAAATCAGTTACTGAATAGATATAAGTCGAAGGTAAATGCAGACATACAGCACTTAGGGAGGATAAAAGTGAAATATATATCTAACTATGATCTCATAACTAGAAATTCATTACTTAAAGAAGGGATAAAATTGCAGATTGTGGAAGTATTGCCTTTTTCCTCACTGAAATCTTGAACATAGAAATTGTCTGCCTTCCCTCCTTATGCAGGCAAGTAACGAGGTTTGCTTCTCTCTTCTTTTTTTTTGAAGGCTTCCCCAAGGGAGAGGAGATAATCTATTCAGTTGGTTCCTGATCAGCGTAAACGAACAAGTCCCTGTGCTGTAAGGCAGCTCTCCTTTCTCCTTCTTTCTGAGTCTTCTCGTTCTTCCTGCAGCTGCCTTAGACAGGCTCCTCATGCCTCTAGTGAATGGGTAAACTAAGCTGGATGCTCTCTAGGAACTTAGTCATATTTCTCTCATTGCCTCCCAGAGATACCCAAGTATGTTTTCACAATGATTTAAAATGGAAAAGAAAGAATAGCAATTTTTTAGTCTCAAATCTAAACTAATACAAACTTAAGCATTTTTTTTTATTGAAGTATGGCACATTTGATCAACAACTAGAATTTTATTACTGTTTGACTTCCCTGGAAGAAAGAGTTATATATTTAAATCCTAACAATGATGACTTTAGATAAATTTTATCTTCCATTTGCATAACATAAAATAGCAACAAAATATTTAAGAATAATAACAGAGTGGTGGGTGTGTGACAGATAGTCTAGATTACATACCCAGTAAGCACCCCTCCACTTCCTGATTCCTAGGAGTCCCCAAATTACATTAGTTCTCCATTTGGCTCCATTTGAAACCCCAAAGATAGAGGACAAACCAATTCTCTCATTACAAGCTGGCCAACTGTGACGTGAGTCTAGGCTGCTCCAGTGAGAGTGAATAGTAGGACTTCTAGTGGCAATATCAGTACAAAGATACCTGTGTCCAAGAGCTTATAGTAATCATGTTGTGATCAAAAGCTCAGCCCTCCTCTGGCTGAGGCTAACATCGCGGAGACAGAGCAGAGGGACAGAGAATGAATGCGCTCAGGAATGTTATGGAATTATAGTATCACACCAGATATACTTCTGAGTTTTTCACATATGCTGTACATTTATCTCTATCTGTATTGTTTAAGCCAGTTTGAAGCAACTTTTCTGTTATTGTATCTGATACTACATAACTGATAGGGCTTCAGAGAAAAATCCTTATTTATTATGTTTTTCAGATGAGATGAAAACAATCAAAACTCTGGTATTGTTGACTCAGCATCTATCTCTGTTCCAAAAATTCCTCCACCCACTAATACCCATATTGTTGCACTGGGAGCTGCAGCTGTATTATGTGTGCCTACCTCTGGCAGCAGATGATAGGTCCTGGGGAGAGCTCTTGATCAAAGCCAATCCATCTGCATCATTTTTTTTAACTGAAAATAAGGAAAGAAAATTAATAGTAGTAGAAGCTGTGAGGTATGAAGCTCAAGAGCTTTTGATGACTGAATTTCCCACTATGCAGATGAAACTGCTGAGTAGTTGCAATAAAGGGAAACTAATTCAAAGATAAGTGCAAAGCTGAGAGTGAAATGAGAGTCCTGGCAGAGCCATTCCCGTTGTCACTAGTTCCCGAAGTCTAGTGACACCACCATCCTTCCCAGTGATGGGAGTGAATGATCCTCACTTTGGATTGTTTCCATCATTCACAGACACAAATGTATTTTAAAATATTTAAAAGATAATTTTCGTCATAGTTCCTCATTTCAAGTCACAGGAATTTGATATCTAAAATTTACATTAGAGGCCCTGGCCAGGTAACTCAGTTGGTTAGAACACCATCCTGATTCACAGAGGTTTCAGGTTTGATCTCTGGTCAGGGCACACACAAGAATAAACCAATGAATGTACAAGTAAATGGGAACAAACGATGTTTCTCTCCTCTCTCTCTCTCGCTTCCTGTCTCTTTCTATAAAATGAATAAATAAAAAACTTTAAATTTACATTAGAAACTTCTTATTCCTTTTAGTACAGGATTTTAATTCCCTGAATGACGACTTTCGTGTATCTATATCGCACGTTAATCTTCATATTTGGAGAAACAAGTTCGAGTATATATCAATATTCCAGCTTTCTAAATTTAGCTTCAGGATGTTAACGCCAGTAATAAAGCACTCAAAAGATGTTATTTATAAAGTCAGCAGAAAACTCTAAAGTGAATTACAGCCCTGCGGGCACAATAAGGCCATCACTTACTATTCTGTATATAAACATCCAGTGTTTACCAAGTAGCAGGTAAAAGCATTTTTATAAAGCTGTGAGTGTACAAGGATAATTTTCTGTGAGCATTACGAACAAGAACATGAACAACCTAGTTGAAATCACAGAACACTAGTCTAATCTTTGTAAAAAAGAAAAGTTTGCGGGGGCTAGCTATTTATACACTTAGTTCAGTTTCACTTCCTTAGCCAGACTAAAAAACAAATTAACATGGAGAGATCTTATAAGCACTGGAATATCAAGTGGGGCAAGTCCTTCTTCTTATCACTTTCATATAGTAATTCATTATGTTTTATGATTTCTTTAATTTTTTTGTAAATGTTTAGTGTGTGTTTCCAGGCCAAATAGGTATACCATAACAAACTCTTTCTTTGCATCCAGGATTATTTGCTCTCACTGAATGAATGGTTCAATGGTTGATTTTTTAATATAAAAAAGTTGTTCATCAATGCAATAGCAGAAATAACATCCGTCCTAACATTCAGTTAATAGACAGAATAGTTTATTTCTCAGGAAAAATGCTTAATCCCAAGAGAATTTATAGGAAGAAAAACCTGAGTTCCGAAATACAAGTTTACCCTTACTAACTGTGCAACTTGAAAACTAAAGTCAGCATAATTTCCTGTTTCTATGTTGGACAATGCTTGGACTACACATACTTTCCTACACATATTTTAAATAATATTGAGAATAAGCAAAATCAACTTAGCTACCTGACCGAGAAAATACATGCTCCTGAAAGATAAGACTGAACCAACTAAAACAGCTTACTTATCACAGCTAATTGGTTGCTAATGAAGAAATGCTTCAAGACACAGTGTCAACTAATCCAAAACTACTATGTTATAAATTATGCAATCCTAATCAATTTTTGTCCTAAAACCCTTTTTTAAAAATCACCAAGCTCAGATGCTGAACTTTTATAAATATCCTTCCCTGATGTTTTTTCTGGGACATTACTAAGATTCTATCAAGGAAATTTTCTTCTGCTGTAGTAATGCTGTAAAATTAATAAACTTAACGCTGTTTGTTCAAAATTTTTTGAATTATTTTTCTGGGTTTTTTTTTGGGGGGGGGTGTTGGCTGGACTTTTAAGACTTTACCAGGTGACAGACCTGGAGATTTCACTGACATCCAGCACAAACTGTCTGCTGTCATGTTTAAAGTTTGTCAAGCCACCAAAAAAGGTGTGTTCTTATTTAAATGTAACTTGCTAGGTCTTTGGTTTCCTGTCTTCTAGTTTTCTCATTGGGGCAGGAAAGAAGGATATTAATTTATTTAAAGTGGTAATTAATATGAGTGTTGTCCCTGAGGAGAAAAAGAGGGAAGGAATTACAAAACTGTTTTTAACTATTATTCTTCTGGGTGATTAAGATAAACTAGAACACCCTTAGAATTGGTTCACCAGGAAGACAGCATGTTGGTCTTTCCGATGATGGACTTTCCTGCTGTCTTATTTACTTTATTTTTATTACATAAAAAATAATATATATATATAGTTATGTTACTGGGGAGACCCAAATTAGGTGGCTTCCCCTCCTTGGTTCTTGTCTCATTCATAAGAGATCAATTCAGGTGAGAGACAAAATATATAATGGAAATGAGATAACAAGTTTATTTATAAAATATACTTAAGCGTGAAGCTGCAAGTGGGTATGCAGCTAATCTGAGTGCCCCTGGCTATTGGGATTTTAGGGTTTTACAAGGTTTGTCCAGAAAGTATCCAGCCATGTGATATGAAAAATAGAAGCATTTATTGAAGAAGATACAAGATACAATAGGTACATAGGACAATGACATCTCACTTCCCTTCCAAGTAGGCACCTTTGGACCTCACAGTTCTCCCAATTGCCATCAGCTGACCCATTATACTTTTGTGAATTGTATCGATGGTCTTTCAAAGGTGATTTTAGTTTTGAGAAAAGCCAGAAGTCCCAGGGCACCAAATCTGGGCTGTAGGGGGGCTGAGTTACCTGGGTGATTTGATGTTTCACCAAAACACTCTGCACAAGACGTGCATGTGTGGGCGCAGTGTTGTCATGAAGCTGCCGGTCACCAGTTGTCCGTAAATGCAGCCTTTAACACAAAATTTTAACACAAAATTTGATGCAGATCAATGCTCTACTCACTCAGTCCTTTTGAATGTGATGGCCACACGGTACACACGCTCACTCAAGAGCATCTGCTTCCCCCCACTGACTAGTACAGTGAAGTCGTCATTGCTCACACGTGCTCCTTCCAGTCCACTCTCCTTGGCTGCCAGGTTACATCGATGCCGCACAAAACATTCTTGTCATATGAACAATGGCTGGACTTTTTCTGGACAGACCTCGTATGCTTATAGCCAACTTCAAGGCTCCCCTTCCTCCTCCCCTCTCCAGAACTTGTGATTAATAAACAGTTTCAAAAGCTTTCTTTTCCAGATAGTGGAAACGATACATACAGAATTTCAAGGGCTCCCTGCCTCTTGTGCTATTATGGTTTTTTAGAACACCTGGCAATCTTATCTGA